>CAHIKZ030003794.1:1950000-1972500 GCA_903632075.3 Acanthosepion pharaonis
TAAAGAAAGGTACCTGCAGTAACTCCTATAGAAGGTAAGAAAAAAATCGAGAAGAAAAAATTACATATCAATTGTAAGAACAGAGAATGTATGGCTGTTGGCAAAAGAAAAACATGAACACGTTAAACAACTTATGTTTGTCTCAAGGTTCTTGATAAGATCCAGAGACGGATATGCAATGTAATTGGCCCTGATCTGGCATCTCGTCTGCAGTCACTCTTTCAAAGACGCCTCCCTCTGTCTTTTTTACAAATACTTTCATGGTAACTGCTCGGAGGAGCTGCTTTCGCTAGTTCCCAGATTGCATGAATTTAAGCGTTCTACTAGGCTGGCATCTCGCTCTCACCCTTTCACTGCCGAAACTGTTAAATATAGCCGTCTCTTCTACTCCAATAGCTTCATATCTCGCACCTCTCACCTGTGGAACTCCCTCCCCTCTTCCTGTTCTTCTGAAAGCTATAATCTCCAACTATTCAAATGTAATGTCAATCGACGTCTCCAGATGCCTTGATCTATCCCCTATCCTTCTCTTCATCCTTTCCTCTATCACTCCTATTTGATCTCGCTCCAACTCTCTGAAACCCCCTGCGTGCTAGTGGCTTCCCACCTTGCTTGGAGTGAAATACTTAAAAAAAAACAACAAAAAACTACAAATTTCAGTCACCAATATTAAGCAAGTACACAAATTTTAATATCTGCTATTAAGCTTTTTCATTTACGATTAGCAAATATATTTTTCAGTTAAGAATAATATAATCTAAATGCCTGAAATTAATACAGAATTTTAAAAGATTTAAAAATTAATAAATTTTTGTAATTAGAATTTTAAAAAATGAAAACAATTGTTGTAAAAATTTATTATACATTGAATTATTTTTACACTATTTACATTATTCGAACTATTGTCCTCATCTTTGTCACCATATTTATTACAACGTTTCAACACCTATGGGCTGCTTAATGCCGAACTGCTCTGTGGAATCGACTCCCAAGAGAATGTTTCCCCGATCACTACAACCTTAACCTGTACATGTCTAGGATTAATCGTTTGCTACCCTAACACCATCCGTATAAACTGTGCCTCTTACATTGTAATCCTCTACTTCGAATGACCATGAAGATTCTACAAGTGAACCTTACTGTAAAAAAAAAAAATAGAATAAAATAAAATAAAAGTTTTACTATTTAATCCATACCTTGGGGAAAGAGATCTTACACTCTAACCATCTTTTGAACATAATTTTTTGGCTTTATGGTTTCAAATAAATATATTTTGAACGCAACTGTTTCGCTTCAATTCCAGATATAATCTATTGTTGGTCATTTTACTGTAAATAGATATCGTTGGTAATTTTGTTATATAAAAATGTATTGCTGGTATTTTTTCTATAAATATGGTAACAGTGGAACTAGGAAGAACAAGAATTAAGTAGTAGTTCCACTCTCCTCAAAACTTCCAAACTCCCGAAAAGATGACTTGCTGCCGGATGTAGTTTATCGTCATACCCAGGACTGTAGATGAAAAATATTTTGAACGCAATTATAGATAAAATATATTGTTGGTCAGTTTGCTATAAAATCTATTGTTGGTCATTTTGCTATAAAATATATTGTTGGTAATAAATGTAAAAGCTTCATTTATCTACATTATTTAAATTATTGGGACTATTTTCCTCATCTTTGTCGCCATATTTATCACAACGTTTCAGCCGTTGTACGTTCCGGCTTTCTTCAGATGTTTGGAATTTCGAACTGAACCCTTTATTTAGCTCACTGGGGTAGACTGTTCTACATATGCTAGACATATGCTAGGCCACAAAAATCTCCTGAGCCGACCAAGCATAGAAATAAATACAATATGGGAACCAGTAATAAGGAGTGCCAGAGAGAAAAGCAATACCTACAACAAAAGTTGCAATATGAGCTCTGGTAAAAACATGAAACGATAACAGCAAAATTGCAATATGAGCAGTGGTAAAAAATGATTGCTGAAGACATTAGGTTTATAATATCCAGAAATTCCTCAAGGACACATGGCACAGTGGATAAAGGCGTTGGTTAGATCCAGTGACAGGACCCAAAGAGTGTGAGTTCAATACCCGGTTAAGGCAGTGGAGAACTTTCAGAGAGAAATTAGCAGGAGATAACTGATAACTGACGTCCATCAAACATGGCACGTGGAACTAGAACAGTCTACCCCAGTTCACTTCGAAATTCCAAACACATGAAGAAGGCCGAAACGTTGTGATAAATATGGCGACAAAGATGAGGACAATAGTCCAAATAATGTACATAATACCTCATCTCAGAAATATAGACAGCTTCATTTATCATTAAGCTACTGTCTTATTGATATGCCTACCAGTCCATCCATGTGACAACCTGCGTTGAATTCCGTGTAAATATATATTGATCTACGTGTAAATATATAGCTCTTTGTATGCATATGAAAACAGGCGTGACTCTATTCGTTAATAAAATAGTTCTCCTTTATGTCGCAAGGCGGATATTATTTTGAACGCATACGTGTATATCCACGCTGACATATCCTGACTATATTAATTTTCTATCTTAAAACAACGCGTCTTCTAATAAGATAACATACAATGCACTTATACTGAAGACAAAATGTACGTAAATTTACTGAGTCTTTTTGCAAGCCCTTATTTTGGGTAAAAAAAGGTCTAATGCGTGAATTCTCGAAAAACTTTCTCGAAGCTACGTGACTTATAAAAGTCCACTTCAGAATTGAAAATGTTTTAAGATTTTTTTTTCTTTTTAATATTAAAGAAGGAAATAAAATATTCGACATGAAAAAAGCGATGACGTGTAATTTTTGAGTAGAATTTGAATTTTAAAACTTGTGTCGCAGACGTAATTGGGAAATGGATGACGGGTTGGAATAGGAAATCGGAGACCAGAGTTCGAATTCCAGTCGAGTTCGTTACAGTCACTTACGTACTAATAACCTTGGGAAAGGTATGAATCAATCTCTTCTCCTCCCCTCAAGGTATAGGTAAATAGTAAGACAATCAGAGAGTTCAGTTCGAATTCCAGTCGGTTTCATTGCATTCACTTACGTGCTAATACCCTCGAGAAAGACTCCAACTCTTATTGCCCCCCAGCTATGGATAAATAGTAGGACAGACTGAGATGAGAAATTAGAGAGCCGAGTTCGAATTCCAGTCGAGTTCATTACAGTCACTTACGTGCTAATACATAAAATGAATCAATCTCTTCTCCACCCCCACCCCCAGCACTGGGCAACATAGCAGAACATATTGGGTTCCATAGCCTTAATCGGCAACCAGTCTACCGCGGAAAGAAATGGTAACCTACTGCCAAGTCCCTCATGAATCGAAAGAGACATGATCACCCTGGCGTCTGTTATATACACCACTTAACTGACCCGGCTGACTGTTGCATAGTAGCGTTTGTTCCTTGTGAATATCAGGAGGTAATGGAGCTGGCTCTGTTAAAATTCCAAGTTTTTCTTTTCGTTTCTGAAATGTTAAACGTTTCCTTTACCAGAATATTACACTGGTGATTACTACTTTTTTAAATTGAGATCACCCCACGTAAGGCAATAAAGCCACTAAGACTAAGACAAAAGGGGTTACTGGGTGTGAAAGAATAAGAAAAAAAGAGAAACATTATTAAGGGGAGAGAACAGTAAAAGAGTTATCAAAAAAACAGTAGATAACGATTGACATTGCATTTCAGTTTGTTTTCTAATCATTTCACCCCATGCAAGGCAGTAAAGCCACTAAGACACAAGGTGTTACTGAGTGTGAAAGAATAAGAAAAAAAGAGAAATATTATTAAGGAGCGAGAACAATAGAAGAGTAATCAAGAAGACAGTAGATAACGATTGACATTGCATTCAAATTTTTGAAGATTAATGTTTTGCTGGAAAACATGGGACCGGAAAAGAGTTCCACAAGCGAGAAGTGCGAGAAAATAAAGTGTTAACACATAACTTATGGTTATCTCTAGCCAAGTCAACTGTAAATTGTTCTGACCTCGTCGCCAGTGTGGCCCACGCTTACATTCATAAAGTTTAGGTACCACAGCGAACCTAAATAAACTTAGCTTTGTCTGGCACAAGGATTCAATTATAGGGCTCCCAGTTAGGCTCAAACTCAATTCCTCACTAGACTACGTTGTTAATCATTACGCTTCACTGAAGAGCCCAGTTGTTATTTAAGTTGAAATTAAGTTATATAAGCGCACCCGGTGAGGACAGAACTCGGTATTTAACAGTAAGGTTGAACCAGACTCATTCGCTAAAAGTTACACTCTACGAGAAGCTCTATATTATTATTTAATAAAATTGTTTTAAGTTTCGACACAAGGCCGCAAGTATGAGGCACCGAGTGAGGTTCAAACACAATACTCAAACGTAATGATCAACCAGTAGCCCGTTAATAATTACACACGACGAAAGATGATCCCTACATTGTTATTTACTAACTTTTATCAATCTTCACACAAACCTATTGTCAATCAACGGCTCCACATCCATTTCACCTATAGCATGAACACCTACAACTTCCTCTACTGCTCGGCAGTGAAAGACTCCTCTGTATTATAAGAAAGCGAATGTTGTAATATTTTCGGACGTAGTCTTGTGAAAATATTTACATGAGTCATTACCCTTGTGACACGCGACAGCATTTGAGAAAATTAAATTGTCACACCTCGGACGCATATATTTCTCAAAAAGTTTAGTGTCCGCGGGTTTTGTTTTTTTTTTTTCATTAATCGTTTGACAATATTTATCACCTACATTTATACAAAACTTTCTATCAAGCAAATATCTGCCATAATGTCCCCGTTGAATGTTGTTTTATTTAGCTCTCCTTTTCTACAAAACAGCATCTAGAGCGCACATTGGGGTATGTTGTCATTTATTAAGAATTGCCAAGTTTTAGCATAAGGCCAGGGGTACGAATCTCCGGATGAGGATCGAACTCACTGCTCAGAATAACTGGTCAACCAGAGTAACACGCAAAGGAGTACACGCAACCCTATAGTTTTATAGTGTAAAGACTTTCAATCAGTCAGTTATGTGCCATGCTTGATACATGCTTAGGCGATCATGTATCTTTCGATACATAACTGACGAGGCAGATTTTTTCCCGCAGTAGGTTGTCATTTATTTCTACGGTAGACTAGTTGCTATCCAAGGCTATAGAACCCAGTCTATTTTGTTATTTACCCATACCTGGGGGTCGGGTGAAGGATTCATACCTTTCCCTAGTAAGTGTCTGTAATGGATTCGACTGGAATTCGAACTCTGCTCGAAAACTTTACCAAATTAAATAAATTATGCTTCACAATAATGTTCAACCTGCACAAGGCCTAAGAGCCGCTCGAGGTAGAGGGTTACAAATTAAGAGGTAAGAGGTACTGTTTATGGGGATATGAGAGGAAGATAAAGGTTAACGCTAGACTTGAACAGGTTAAGATGGTAGTGTTCGCGATAGTGTTCCCTTTGGAGTCGATTCCACTAAGTAAAGACCCGGAGGAAGAAACTGTTAAAGCGGAGCTTATATCCCAACAAGGGGATGAGAGGGTGGTTCACTAAAACGCGTGGCATGGCGGGTCTAAACCCAGAACGTTTCGAGTCAATTGCTAAGTGTGACTTCAGGAATCTTGGTTTGCTCTGTTATGCTAGACAATTTGGCTCACCAGACTCTGTCTTGCATATTTATAAGACATCATTTTGTCCCAGCATTGAATATTGCTGCAACGCCTAGACTCGTCCTTGTTTTATGCATTTAGAGATACTTGAAAAATAAGTAAGAATCTGCAATATTATCGGTCTTGACTTGGCATCTCATCTTCAATCAGTTTCCCGTCGCTGTAACATAGTTTTCCTCTGCCTTTTCTATAAACATTTTCATGATAATTGTTCTGATGAACTTTCCTCTGAACCTTGAAAATCAATTATCGTTATTCTTTGTGAATTCGATTAAGGCCAGTGGAACCAACCTTTGCATCTGCAATGTAATCGATCCCGATTTAACATCTCGACTTCAGTCACTTTCTCATAGACGTGATGTGGCTTCCCTTTGCCTTTTCTACAAATATTTTCATAGCAATTGTTCTGATGAACTATCTTCCCTGATTTCCCAACTATATGAATTTAAGTGTGCTACTAGATTGGCTTTTAGGTCCCATCCTTTTACTGTTGAAATAGTTAAATGCAACCGCCGTTTCTACTCCAGCAGCTTCTTCTCTCACGCTTCCCGACAGTGGAACTCCCTTCATCTTACTTGCTTCTTTGATAACTACAATCTTCAAAAAATTGAAATGCAACGTCTGTTGCCTTGATTCCCGTTCTTCTTTTAACCTTTCCTCATTCTCCTCTATACACAGTATTTTCCCCTCATCTTCACTCTCTGTAACCCACTTTGTCTTAGTGCCACTTCAGCCTTGTTTAAGGTGAAATGTTTTGCTAGCCGGATGTATGCGCGTACAACCGACCTTGGATGCCATCAGGTTGTGCAGTGACGGACGAGCGGAGAACATTGTCACAGTTGGCAATCCGTCTACTGCCAAAAGAACTGGCAACCTAGTTTTACATATATTTTTATATATATATATATATATATATATATATATATATATATATATATATATATATATATATTCAATCGGACATAATAGAATTTTATATTTTAAATTTTATATTTACACACGCTCAGTCTCTGATATTGAGCACTTTATCCCATAAATATAGCACAACTTAAGACTATATTTCTTCATATATATATATATATATATATATATATATATATATATATATATTATAAATTAATTGATTTAAAATATGTTTTTTTCGCTACACAGTTCTAACCATGTTTCAAAAATGGAAGCTAAATGCCCCGAATTTAATTTTGTAATTAAATTAAAGACATTAGTTCCATTTCATCCTCAAGCGAATTTTGGAGTAACTTTTAAAATTACTAGGTTTTAAAGACACAGCTATAAATTTACATTGAGCACTATTTTGTAAAAATAAAAATATCTATAAGAACACTGGATTATATATCTTACTGCTCTTTTTTTTTATTTATATATATATATATATATATATATATATATATATATATATATATATATATATTTACGAAGAGATAGATAGATAGATAGATAGATAGATAGATAGATAGATAGATAAAGTTCACCCTGTACAAGACCCAGGGAGCGCTCGAGGTAGATAGTTATTTTAAGGGATAGCTTATTTTGATAAAATGGGAAGATAATGGCTGACGCTAGACTATAACAGGTTAAGATTGCAGGGATTGGGTAACATCCTCTGTTCCATAGGGCAGTGGTTCGTGGGAATTTGTTTGCGTGGGATTACTTCTCGCCGACCGAATACGGAGTGAATGAGGGTTAGTGGCCTAGCGAGTCTTATCCATGAAGGTTATATCTGGTGGAACCGGAAGATGTAGTTCTTCCGAGCACTTTCTATGGTAGCAGCGATAGAGAAGTATTCCATTATAAAGTGTGTTCCAATAATTTGGACCGATTTTAAATCTGTATTAAGTTTAAGCGTCTATTTTTTCCTTCTTTTGCTTTGGCTTTTTGATTTATATTCAGTCATCTGTCATCCATCATTTTGTGGTGAACACGATCAATGTTTTACTCAGTGACAGTAGTTACAGGACGTCTATCTTCAAGATTCTAGCTTCCACTAGTAAATTCAGCTGCCCACTTTTGCACTGACGATAAGGCTGGAGCGTCATTCCATAATTTAGGAACCTTGTCAGCATGAATGTCTTTGGGGTCTCAACCCTTTTTTTCTGCAGGTATGTGATAATCCTACAATACCAAATTTTGTCACTCTGGAAACGAAGGATGCACTTATTACTAAGATTTGAAATTAATGCATACGAGATTTCACGGTTCTAGCATCACTCTTTTATAATAAGCTGATGAAGTTATCAGTCACACCCTCGTAAAATATGAGATGAGGAAACTGAATATAGAATCCGCTGCACACGGGGTGGTTTCACCTAACAGTGCAAATTGATATGAAAGCGTTAACATAATACCTCGATTCATTTTATAAATAGCCTCACCAGATCGGAAATTTCCCATGGATACAACTCATATCGTCAAACCTTTGCGGAAATATCTAAAGTGTCAGTTGTATAAAATAGCTTTCTCATATGAATAGCGAAAATGAATTCGAGCGAGTGGACGTCTTAGCAAAGACACTCTTTGTTTGAACTTTGTGAACTCCAGTTACAGATTTATATAAAAAAGAAAAACAACATGACTTGAGGACTTTCAACAGCAGCATCAACTAAAATGGTTAGCACATGTGACTCGCTGAGAAAATAATGACAAAATCAAGATGTTTTACTTTAAACGAAAAGTTAGGAAGGAATCCTCCCTTAATAATAGACGGGCTTAGGGCCAGATCACGTTGAAACACCAGATTCCCATATGATCCCCGAAGTTAAGCAACGTCGAGTCTGGTCAGCTACTAGATAGGTAACCGCATTGGAATACCAGGTGCTACAAGCTTAGATGTGTGTGTGTGATGTAATGGATAATGTCTTGGAAAGTGATGTCGGAGAGCCAAGTTCGAATTGCAGTCGGATTCGTTACATTCACTTACACGCAAATACAATTGGGAAAGGAATAAATTAACCATTTCCCCCTATCCATGAATTAAATAGTAAAATTTGTGTCTGAAATCTAGTATTATCTCCAAAATATGTTTAATACAACAATCACTCGTCAAAAGAAAAAATTTCTTCTTACAATCCAGAAATGTGCTTCGGCTTTAAGCAAATGTTTTTTTTAAAAAAAACGAGGAAACGTAAAAAAAGAAAAGTCATTAAAGAAAAAAGACAATAAGATAAAAGGAAGGAAGGAAGGAAGGAAGAAGGAAGGAAGGAAGGAAGGAAGGAAGAGAGGAAGAAAGGAATAAAGGAAGGAGAAAGGGAAGGAAGATAGGAAGGAAGAGAGGAAGAAAGGGAGGGAGGGAGAAGGAAAGGGGGAAGGGAGAAAGAAAGAAAGAAAGAAAGAAAGAAAGAAAGAAAGAAAGAACGAAAAAAGAAAGAAAGAAGAGGAAAAAAAGGAAGAATGGGTAAAAGAAAGAAAGAAAGAAAGAAAGAAAGAAAGAAAGAAAGAAAGAATGGATGGATGGATGGATGGATGGATGGATGGATGGATGGATGGATGGATGGAAGAAAGAAAGAAAGAAAGAAAGAAAGAAAGAAAGAAAGAAAGAAAGAAAGAAAGAAAAGAGAAGGATTGGTAGAAAGAAAGAAAGAAAGAAAGAAAGAAAGAAAGAAAGAAAGAAAGAAAGAAAGAAAGAAAAAGAAAAAAAGGAAGGATGTGTAAAAGAAAGAAAGATAGAAAAAGGAAGGATGTGTAGATGGATGAAAGAAAGAAAGAAAGAAAGAAAGGATGGATGAAAGAAAAAAGAAAAAGAAAGAAAGAAAAAGAAAGTATGGGTAGGTGGATGAAAGAAATAAAAAAAGAAAGAAAGAAAGTGACAAATATTAAGAATAATGGCGTCTCATGCAAGTGACGTATTCGAATATAGAAATGGACCATTTAAGACACAGAGGCCGTAGGAATATTAGCAACAACAACAACAACAACAAAATAAGTAAGAATTAAATTGTGAATAAAAATTGAAAGATGTTACAAAAAATGAAAGAAAAAGAAAGAATTAAAACAGGAAAAACTGAAAACAAAATAAACAAGATGAAGTCAAAATGGAAAATATTAAAACGGAAAAAAAAAGAAACAATTTCAATAAGAGTTTCACCATTTTTTAACAATGACAGAGCTTGGGTTGGACTCTTTGGGATTTTTTCCCTCTTAACATTAGTATTTGGACAGGCTGTGATGATGAACGAGTCAGTTTTCCGGTAAATGAAAAAAAGAATCTAAAATGAAATACATAGAAACAAAATAAGACTCCATCAATATGTGATAAAACGTCATCCCAAGGCCATAAAATGTCCTACAATTAGTTTTTTTAAGTATACAAATAAAATCAAGAAAAAAAAAATATTGGAGTGTGGGGGTGGTTAAATTGCAGACGCTATAGACAACAATGCTGGAAAGCTGAGGAGAAAAACATTTCTTTATTATGAAAAACACTTTCTTTTCTTTGAAAAAGAAAAAAAAAAGAAACGTTTTAAACTCCAGGGATCCAATCTATTTAAAAATAAATAAATAAATAAATTAAAGGCACTTTTTTTCTTTTTTTCAAGGAGAGAAAAAATTTCGTCTCTTCACATTTGGGAATGAAGCCATGGTTATACCGAGGCTCGTAAAACGACAAGAAAAAGTTTTAGACATAAACTACACACCTTGAGTTAACAGAATAATCAATATATTTCTTTTAATGGCCGAGGAGAGAAATGACTGAAAGCAGGCGACAATCACTCTCCAAAAGTAATCCATTAAAATTCTTATTTGTATTGTGCTTAATTGCAAATTACTGCCTTACACCTGGAATAAATATAGATTTTCACTCTGATGCCAGAGATCAGTGTTCGAATCTGAGTTAGATCTATCTCGGATGCTAAATTCTAAAAAAATAAGAAAAGAGAATCCCACTTAAATAACTGGCGTAACCATCTTCAGACCCAGATATTAACCAGTCTCTATGAACGGTTCTACACACTGCGAGGCTCCATATTTTGAATATCCTAAAAGCCGCCATACCGGGCGTGATTTAAACTAGCTCCTGCAAAGTGCTCTTCATTGGGCCTTCATCACAATTAGTAGGGAGGAGGAGATGCAATAGGCAACAATAAACTACAAAAGAACTCAAAACTGATCACTGTATTTAAGTATTGCATTAATATTTAAGATTACCTTTTAAAAGTTCAACGATTATTCTTCTGCCGCCACTTAATTTAAAGACAATTTGATGTACGTAGGTCCTTACTTTCCGTACAAACAACTATATGGGTGACTTTCACTGGATTTCGCAATTAATTTCGATTATTCGCAAATTGTTTGCAAATTATAAATTGTTATCGTAAAAAAAAATCGTCGCGAGAAATCAAGTAAAAAATCGCAGTAATGAACAGTTGGGAATTCAAAATTTCAGGATTGCAGGTCTGGAGCCGGCCAGAATGTTTTTAATTTGTCCACAGAGTCGACCTGATTATAAAAGGATATGATATGTTGGGCTACGGCGTGTCAGGAGTAAAGTTGAAAAGATGGAGAATTTTATTTTTAAAATAGTGCAATTTGAGAAGAGTACGTTTTTATTTGAATATGAGCTATTGAAAGTTAGAGAGTTGTGTCCCTTTAAGTGTTATTAGTAGAAGCCAAGATGGCGGACACTGAAAAAATCGAAGTAATGAAAAGTTGTGAAACCAAAATCTCAGGATTGTGGGTTCGGATCCGATTCGGAATGTTTCAGGACGTAGACGATCATAGCTCTCCACCTCCTCCTAAACCATCTAGCTCTCAACAAGTTCCTTCCCTCTCCTACCTTTCCTAGACCACGCTCTGTCAACCACTTGCTTAAGCCCGCTAGGTATGTCATGCGTTGTTTTTTCTTGTCTCTCTTTCGCTCTATTCGACCTGTGAGTATCAGATTCTCCAGGCTCTCCTTCCTCATTATGTGTCAGCTATATTTAGCTGTCCCCCCACGTGGGGTAGCATGTGGCACAAGGCCGAGTTTAATGTGGGTAATCCGAGCCCGTAGGCCCGGCCAAAAATATAGCCTTTTTGAACCCGCCTTGACAGATCCAGGCCCTGTCAACCTCCCCGAACGAAACCTTGCACTTCGGCAAAGCTTCGTCCGGGTTCCTCCCTGCTAATGCAGAGAGTTCGACAGACGGCGGTTGCTGTAAGTTTGGTACATTATGTGTCAGCTGCCTCTTCTTGATATTTATTATAAGCCCCTTTCTTGTTTGCATCCTCTCCAAAACCTCATCGTTGCTCACACTCTCGGTTCATGGTATACTTAACATCCTTCTGTAGAAGCGCATCTTCGTCGCCTCGAGTCTCTTCTCCATCTTTGAGAAAATCGTCCAACATTCCCTGCCGTAAAGAAGGACAGATATCACGTAACAGCTCAGTATTCTTTTCTTTGTAAAAAATGGAGTACTGTTGCCATATCTAAGCTACAGCAGCTCAATCCTCACCTTCCAGCTTTGACAGTGTTCAAAACCGTTTGCGCTCTCTTGCTGGGAGTATTTATTTCCCACAATGCAATCCCTTTTTCCCAGGGGCGGCGTCACAAGTTTTAAATCGTTATCACCCCAGACAAGGCCTTAAAGCCACTCATACGCAAGGGGTTACAGGGTGTCGAATAATTAGGAACAGAGACATTAACAAGCAGTTAGAGAAGAGAGTAATCAGGCGGCTATTAGATAGAGATTGATACTGGATCTAAATTTCTGCAGATTAAATTTAGCTGGAAAGCATTGAGCCGGGAAGATGTTCCACAAGCAAGATGTGCGAGAAAAAGAAACAACTAATGTCAGACTTACGGCTACATCTAACCAACTTAACTGTAAATTGAGATTTCGACACCAGTCTAATACTGCGATTAAATTCAAAAAGTCTAGCTAGCATAGCAAAGTGCTCATCCGAGCAATTACCATGAAAGTATTTATAGAAAAGACAGAGAGAGGCAACATTCTGGCGGTGGGAAAGTGAATGAACCTGAACGATTTGTCAAGATGTTGACAATCTGACGGGAGGTTCCCAGTGTGTGGCACAGGTGGGAAATGACTGGAAAATGTACCAAAGCTTTGTCCTTGTGAGTGAAATTGGATGAAGATGAAACTGTTCAGAGGGCATTGACGGTAGTGTTAGAACGAAGACACAAGTCATCATGACTGAGGGGTTGAAGGTATGGGCCATATTCAACTACAGATAACGTCAATTTGAGTGGTCTCTCCTAGAAACTGTAACTTAATCAAAATTTGGCTCAGTTTGCGTTGAAAAAAAAAACACTTACCTGAGCAGCAACTGCAATACGCATCACCTGCTGTTCTACATGACGTATATATACCTATCAAGCAGTTAGCGATCATTATAGCGATTTAGTAAACGTAGTTTAGATGTCTATATATCTGAGATGAGGTATTGTAATTATTTATACTATTTAGATTGTTCGGACTGCTGTCCTCATATTCGTTGTTGAAGAAGGCCGGAGCGTACAACGGCTGAAACGTCTGGAATATGCTAATGAAGATGAGGGCAACAGTCCGAACAATGTAAATAGCGTAACTTAGATGTGGCACAAGACCGAATGTATGGAGCACCCAGTGAGGATCCCACTCACTAGTCAGTCGCAACTAATCTAGCGAGACAAGCTTGCTAACCATTATGCCACATCGAAGTACATATAGGAATATTCCAGGGCTAACTTAGGTGTGGCACAAGGCCGAAACTATGGAGCACCCAGTTAGGATCGAACTCACTACTCAGTAGTATTGGATTTAGCGAGGAAAAACGTATTAACAATTACACCACGTCGTGATGCCCCAAATGATTTTCTAAGGTTAGCTTAGATTTTGGTAAAAGGCCAAAATTATGTAGCACCCTGTGAGGATCGAACTCACAATTCAGTCGTAATAGATATAGCAATACAAATATTGATTTAATAAGTGTAACTCAGATGTGGCACAAGACGGAAAGTATGTAGCACGTAGTTGTAATTAACCTAGCGAGACAAGCTTGTTAACCATTACATCACGTTGAAGTGTCCAGCTAGCTATTATTATATATCTATAAGTAGCATTCATTATGGCTGGTTTTATAATATTTTTACAATAGATTTTATATTAAGCAACCGATATAGGAAAAGGTTTCAAGATAAATGCTATATTTTCATTCCATTGAATGAAGATAACACAGTCTTGAAATATCGCTTGGAGTCGACGTAGACTTACTGAATTCTGTAGTAAGGATATAAGGCTCGCCTCCGGTTAGCACTCTCTTGACGATTCTCGGCGTCAGTATATATGCTGTTTGGACGAGTTCAACTTATAGTCTGAAGAGGTGTGTTCATCTCTGCCACAACCCCCTTTTTAGATATGGACTTTCTTAATCGATACTTTTTCGACATGGGTCCACTTCTAATGTTTCAGTCGGATTACGTTTTCACGAAACCTGGCGTTGTATTGTAATATTAGATTTAGGGATTATACGTGTTGCTTATTCTGTACATACCTAGACCGCAATTGATTTAAAAGTCTTCTATGTTGAAATCGTTCAATGTACATCATATTACCAAGACGTCGAATAATTTTTCCTTTCTGCCAATTTTTCTTTCCGACCTTAAAGCTTTTAAAGAATGCTTTATCAACACTCTTAAATGAACTGGTAGTTTCAAATTGTCGACTTTTCTTTTTATTCCCTGACAGTAATTTGTCAAAAATGAATCTAACTTTCCTAGCAATCATGACCTCTGCATGTGAAATTTTCGCGGTAACGTTTGAAAAATGACTCCTCTGAGAAAATATTCGAGAATGTATTTTTTTTTTTTTTAGTTTACTCAGTGTTTCTTTAGCTGTAATCTTATTACTCTTAAGAACAATTCATTTTTCTACAATGAATTCTAATTTTTCTTAATGAATTCAGCGGCCAATTCCATAGTTCAAATAATTCTAACCAATCAACGCCAAGTAAATTCGAGTAAACATCGTTTTTTTTTTTTTTATACCCGCAAAGGCGATGTTACACGTAATTTTCCCAAAAAAATGTAATTTCTTGCCCGATATTCCTTTTGCAACAATGTCGGTTTTTTTCAAGTTAGTCTTTCCAATTCTGTTCCAAGTTTGTTCATAAATAAGTGTAATATCGCTACCATTGTCCATTTGAAATCTCACCGTGGTGTTATTCATTTTACTGTTACTAATTTTCTATTATTTGAACTTTGCAGTTTTTTAGATGGTAGCACTACTTTCAGCAAGTTAATTTTTGTATTTCTTTTGCTTTTCGTCTTGTAGTAGCTTCGTTTTTGGCCTGTTTTTCCACAATTAAAACTTTTTTTTGGTTTTAAATGGACAGTCCTTTCTGAATGAAGCAGGATGGGTTAAGTTTGGCAGTATTTTTAATTCGGGTTTTTGTTTTGGTAACACTTTCTTTTTTCAAACTACTTGTATTTCTGACGTGCTATTTTGTTCGATTTTCGCTGTATTGTGCCATTTTTGGCACTCTTCCGCAACAATCCGTATTCTTCTCTTTGAATCTTGTGTAAAGATTCGAGAGCGTTTTTTCCTAATCGTTGCTTGATGTTTGACCTTCAACGAAAATTGGACATTTAAATCTGTCTGTGGGTAGTATGTCCAGTGTAAATTTCTCGCATTCACGGTATACTTCACCAGCATATGTGACAAAATCTTCATATACGTCCTTAGTAAGGATCATGTATAAAAATGTGAATTTTTTTCACCAAAAGCTTTTGATACTATCGACAATATTTCGTCAAATGACACTTTTTCTGGAGTATTCGGCAAAATGAAATTCAGGTATTTTTCATCTTCAGCCGGATACAATTCTCGTAACAGAAGACATACTTTCTTTTCTTCTGACGATCCTTGGCATTCTTCTATGAAAATGGTCTATTGCCTTCTGAAGTACAATGGGAATGTACTCTTTCTTTTTAAATTCATTATTAATTAGCGGCTGAGTTCGGCGAAAATGAAATTGACGCATTGCCAATTTCTTACTTTTCCAGGATTGTCTGCAACTGTTCTCGATATTCAATCTGCTCCCGCTGCATTTGTTCTAATAGTTGCTGAATAATTATCTTCAATTCTTCTATAGTGTATTATTTTCGTACAACTAGTTCTTAACTAAGAAGAAAACATTTTTAGCAGTATATCATATGCCCTTTATCGACTTCCGCGTTGTCCTATACATGAACTCCACAAAATTCTTTTCCGTGAATTTCAAATATTCTTCGCTAGCTATTTATGCCAAGCTGGATAAAAAACATGTATTTTTTTCGTGTGAATTCGAATCCTATTCGCCATCCTTATGCCTTCATTCCATTGGATGAAGATAACATGAAATATGATAAAACATAAAATATAATGTCGTTTGGGGTCGACATAGCTTTACTGAATTCTTTAGTAAAGATATAAGGCCGCTCCCGGATTCTCGGCGTCTGTATATATATTATTTGGACGTCCAACTCGGATTTTGGAGAAGTGTGCTCATCTTCACAACAATATATGTATATGATTAATATATTCCATTTCCAGTTGTCTTATCCCTTTAGTGTGGCTCTTAACAGTTTTTCTGTCTTTCCTTATGATTCCGTCACCGGCACCAGCATCCATTCAGAGAAGCTCATCAGGAAATTACCTCACTCCCTTCCCCTATCTCTCTTTCCTTCAGTATGCCTTGCGAGGTTTAAGTTCTCTAAGCCCCCTTTCCTTATTATGTGCTCAAGGAATTTCAGCTGTCTTTTCCTGATTTTGAGTAGTGTTCTTTCTTTTTCCATTTTCTCAAGACTTTCTTGTTGCTTATTCGTTCCGTCTATCTAATTTTTAGTATCCTTCGGCAGAATCACATTTTTGCTCCCTCAAATTTTTCCATTATCTGTGAGGAGACTGTCTAACCGTCATTGCCATATAAGAGCATGGGTATCGCGTAGCAATCTAACACTCTTTTCTTTGTGTACAACGATTTTTTTCTGTTTCTTAGTATATTGCTTAACTTTTGGAATGTCTCTTTTGCTGGTCCAATGCGTGTTCGGATCTCGGTGTCACATATTTTGCCTTCTGTTAAAACGCTTCACATATAGATGAAATTCTGCACCTGATTGCAATTCTATTTCGTAATTAGCATCTTGGGCTTTTCCTCATGCTGATAATGATTCTTCCTGTCTTCTGGTTGCTTCCTCTTTTCTCGCTTTCTTCTACTAACCCGGTGATATTGTTTTTTGTTACCGCGGTAGAATAAAATATAAGAAAGTGTTATGTGCCGAGAGACATTGAAAGAATTGAGGATTTAATTCACACATAGACGACTTGAATTGTATGTCGAGCAGTTTGAACAATGAAAAAGTGACCCAGACTTAGGAGGCAATGTTGATCGGCACACAGCTGCAAATGTAAGCTGTAAAGCGAAAATTTCATTTTTTGTAAACAACGAATTTAGAGTTGATTCCCCAGGTCGAAAGTTGAGTTTCCCAGGAGGGAATGGATAAGCCCTCACGCTTACTGAGGAGATTTTGTGAGAGGTAATAATATGAGAGAGTGGGAGGAAGGAAATTCCCCAAATCTATGATGTAAGCCGGAGTGGATTCCCCGAAATTCTCCTACCTCGCCATACCCCTACGCTAGTTTGGGCGAATGTCGATAAATACAAATGCGCGAAACGAATAGAGAAGAAGAGAGAAGAGAGACAGGAGAGACGGAGATAAGAACAGAGATGGGAGAGACGCCCACGTGATTATCTGTCGACGAAAACCTCCGACTTCAGCCTTGTGCCAAACCTTACCAAAGCAGCAAACCAGATTTTACCGGGTCGACGACAGTATCATTTCCGATCTAGACGCGGGTTGGGCTGATAATTAATTGCATGTACGGTTGACTGATATTTAAAAAAATATTTAATTTTGTTCAATTTATTCGAGTGTTATTTTTTCCTGTACATCATCGGCCTGCTTGGATCAGCTTAACACGAACGTAAGTGCAACAATTCGATCTCAGCTGCCTCATGATCAAACATAAATCACAACGTGGAATAAAGTTAGCTCTGGACTGAAGCTGTCACTTCAGCGACCACTCGCGGTGTTAGAAGTCGTCCAAAACTTCCAAAACCACGGCTAGTCGCTGATCACCGGGGAGGGTGTTGTATGATTACACCTGTAGTTTCCTTTCCGGATCGGCAATTAACACTATCATCTGCGTATCTTATATTGTTAAGATTATGCCCTTCTATAATAAATCCTGGTATGGTGTTCAGTTCTATTAGGACAGGGTTGCTGTAGAGATTGAATAAATATGGGGAGAAGACGCACCCTTGTCTCACACCCCTTCCAACTTTTGTATAACGACACAGTTTGTTTTCTATCCGTATGCAAGTGGTTCTCTCTTAGTATAAATTCTGGTTTAATAATTTTCAAAATGGATCTACTTTTCTCAACAATTCAAAATGACTAGCGTACTTTAGATGTATTTATACATCTTACTTTTTATAAACCCCAGGTTGTGTGTGTGTCTGTTCGTTTATATATTGGATCGGATTTCCTACATTTTTCAACCGATTTCAACAAAACTTCACAGGAGTACGTAAAATTACTTTGCAGTGGTTCTGACATCGCCAAAAATTGGAAAAACACAATTGTTTTTGCACTAAATCAATTTGAAAACACGATTAAGAGAGGCATAGCGAGAATGAAAGGGGGACAACTCATATCGAGTTATACTTATTATAAAACCCAGGTTGTTTGTGTGTCTGTGTTCGTTTATATATGGGATCAGATTTCTTACATTTTTCAACCGATTTCAACAAAACGTCACTTTTTTTTTTGGCAGGTAGTGTTTCTTATTGTCTTGCACACTTTTTTTCTTTATTTTTACATTCAGAATGCTTTAAAAATTCCATTTACAAGACAATTGTTTATAATAAAATTCTATTCAATTGGTAGACTCATACGATTGAAAACAATGTTTTTGTTTGAGTTTGTGTTTGACCGATTCGTAAAAAAAAGAAAACAAAAAAAAAACTAATTAAGACATGCGTGTCCGTCAACCTTAAACAATAATCTTTGTCAATTTTATTTTTCAGTCTTTATGATGGTCGATACTTGATCTATCTCTTACTGTTACATCTCCGGGAAACGCCGGGCTCTACTGCTAGTTTTTAATAGATCTAATCTTTTTTTTTTGTGTAGCTGAATCACTTAAAATGACATCTATTGAATCTTAACATGGAATTTATTGAAAACAATTTCAGACACTATAAAATCAAGTAGCTATTTATAAATTAATTTATATAAAGAAATTAAATCAAATTTTCATATCCCAATTGAAAATTAACTAGAAAAATAATATATAAACAATGTGAAGCTGTTGTAAAATTCAGTCATGTCTAAATTTTTCACCTCTAATTTACTAATAAATTAACATTTTTTTTTTTACTCTTGGTTCATATTATTTTACAATAACGATTGAAAACAATGTTTTTTGTTTGAGTTTGGGTTTGACCAATTCGTAAAAAAACAAAAAAAACAAAAACAGATTAAGACATGCGTGTCCGTCAACCTAAACAATAATCTTTGTCAATTTTATTTTTCAGTCTTTATGATGGTCGATACTTGATCTATCTCTTACTGTTAAATCCCCGGGTAACGCCGGGCTCTACTATAGAATAATATTATCGTGATATGCCTCATGAAGTCTGTTTATAATTAAATCTATATAACAAATGATTTATTGATAGCTATTTAATTTCAAGCACAAGGTTGTCATGGCTCTTAAGAAATAAACATCCTGAAAAGAGAAGTAACATATTGTGGATTACTTGCATTTCGACTAATATCCTAATCTGTGTTGGTAATAACACAAAGTTTCAGCTGTTTCGCTCACTGGGGTAGACTGTACTAGTTCCACGTGCCATGTTTTTAATCGATGTCAGTTACCAGATATCTCCTGTTAATTTCCCTCTGAAATTTATCCACTGCCGTAACCGGGTATTGAACTCCCACTCTTTGGGTCCTGTCACTGGATCTAACTAACGCCTTTATCCACTGTGTCATGTGTCCTTGAGGACACATGGCACAGTAAAATAAAGGGTTCAGTTCTACATTTCAACCACATGAAGAAGGCCGGAGACCAAAACGTTGTAATAAATATGGCGACAAAGATGAGGAGAATAGTCCGAATAATGTAAATAATGTAAAATAATCAAGAACCTACAATGGCAGCAATGGAGCTGCATACGGATAGAAAGTGAGTTCACGTGATATACTAAAATAGAAAGGGGTGTAAAACAAGGATGTGTCTTCTCACCGGACTTATTCAACCTATACAGCGAGGTGATTCTGATAGAAGTGGAAGTCCTACCAGGGTTCATTATTGGTGGCCACAATCTTAGCAATATAAGACGTGCAGATGACACAGTGTTGATAACAGACACAGAAAGAAATCTACGAAAACTCCTACAAAAGGAGAGCGAGAAGAAAATATTAAACATGAACAAGAAAAATGAATGGTTGTTAGCAAATGGATGAGTCCCACGTATGAATTGCCAATCGGAGATACCAACATCAAACAAATACAAAAATTTAAATATCTGTGCAGAGTTTTAATAGAGAGTGGAAAGTGTGGCATTGAAATGCAGAGGCGTATTGGGATTGCAGAAAAAGATGTCTACTAAAACCTAAGCAGAGAATTAAGAGAGAAAAACTTCGCTAGAAACAAGCAAAAGAGTACTGAAGTGTTACGATATATCTGTCCTCCTCTAAGACAGTGAGCGTTGGACAATCTCTTCAAATATGAAGACTATACTTGAAGCAACAGAAATGTGGTTCTACAGAAGGATGCTTAGGATACCATGGACCGAACAACGACGAAGATTTAGAAAAAAAGGAAGCAAAAAGGAAACTTATACCTAACATCAGGTAGAGGCAGTTGAAATTTCTTCGGCACATAATGAGGAAAGAGAGCTTGTAAAATCTGATACTCACAAGACAGATTGAAGGCAAAATGGAAAGAAGAAAACAACGCATAGCATACTTAGTAAGCTTAAGTAAATGGTTGGTGGAACAGGGTCGAGGTGAAATAAGAGAAAGACAATATTCATTAGGAGTTACAAGAGACAGAAATTTGCGGAGAGCTATGATGTGTCTTCCCAACGGACTTATTCAGCGTGACGATTCTGAGAGAATTAAAAGTTATGCCAGGATTCATTATTGGCGGCCATAATCTTAGCAACATAACATATGCAGATGACACAGTGTTGATAGTAGACACTGAAAGAAAACTACAAAAACTCCTACAAAATGAAAGCGAGATGAAAGGATTAAACATGAACAGGAAAAAAATGCATGGTTGTTAGCAAAAGGATGAGTCCCAAGTACGAATTGCAAATCGGAGATATCAACATCAAATAAGGATAAAAATTTAAATATCTGGGGAGTGTTTTAACAGACGACATAAAATGCAACACTGAAAACCGACGCCATCTTGGGATAGCCAAAGATGAATTTCAAAAGCTAAGCAGAGAATTAAGAGACAAAAAACTTCGCTAGAAACAAGGAAAAGAGTATTGAACTGTTACGTGATATCTGTCCTCCTCTAAGGCAGTGAACGTTGGACAATCTCTTCAAATATGAAGACGAGACTTGAAGCAACAGAAATGTGGTTCTACAGAAGGATGCTGAGGATACCACGGACCAAACATGTGAGGAACGACGAAGTTTCAGAAAAAGTGGAAGCAAAAAGTAAACTTATACCTAACATCGGGAAGAAACAGTTGAAATTTCTGGGGAACATAATGAGGAAAGAGGGCTTGTAAAATCTGATACTCACAAGACCGATTAAAGGCAAGAAGGACAGAAGAAAACAACGCATGACGTACTTAGTGAGATTAAATAAATGAATTGGGGAACAGGGTTGAGGAGAAATGACAGAAAGAGAAAATTTATTAAGAGCTACAAGAGACAGGAATTTGCGGAGAGCCATCATCGCCTACATCTTGAAGTGACACGGCGCATCATCACTCCTTCTACTAGTCAGACACTCATACACAATTGCGAACTTATATATATATATATATATATATATATATATATATATATATAACAGATAACATTAGAAAAAATTTAGAAGACCATGAAGATAAGTGGATTCTGCGCCTAAAAACACTCCATCCAGACAGGCTTAATCATAAATGTAACAACATTGATAGAATTAATGCATAACCCCACAAATCAGGCCCTACCCACATTTCTCACTCACACAAGACAGACATGCTTGCGGAGATGTTGAGGCCTTACACTTATACACACACCCATATTATATACACATTTACACACATCACTCACTCACTCCCTGGTGAGCTAAATGATAACACACATCTAATATACACACTTACACACACCATACTCACTCACTCGTTAAGGACCAAATAACACACACTTAACACAGACACATCCCCTTTCAAGGAACCAATAAAATTGTCAAAATGACCAAGGGAATTAGGAGCAGCATGAATCCATCCGGCTCTTATCTTAAAAAACAACTTAAAAGAGAGAGTTTGACCAACACAAAGATTGACTAAAATTCATGTTAAAAAAATTAAAAAAAACAAATGAAAACTACAGACAAAAGTTCATTTTCTCCATCAAGACATTCATTTCTATAGTTCAATCTTCTACCAAGCAGATTTTTTTCTCCTGATGACGGTCATGTTGGCCGAAACTAGTCGAGGAATCTAATTGAAATAATAAAAAGAAAAAAATATTAATATACAACCCTGTGTTTAATTTTTTTTAATATTTTATTGTTCAAACATATATAC
>CAHIKZ030003794.1:1977500-1987500 GCA_903632075.3 Acanthosepion pharaonis
AATGTATTTGTTCCATCTCAGGTCAGCAGTCAACATGAGACCGAACAGAACGGAAGAGAATAAATGTTGTTATTGGTGTTGACTTTTTTCCTTATTTATTTATATATATATATATAAAAAATTCTGTGACCTGATAGTCCGTCCATACGTCCTTCAAACCCCCTAAAATAGCCATACATTGGCGAGGAAAGTGACAGCAGCAAGCCGAGTTCAAAATCCGGGATAATCTATTGGGTTCACTTTCCCTCGAAAAATAGTAGGGTAGATTAAATTCTCTAACCTTGGCGGCAACCTTTTAGTTCCAACCTCGTCCTGGGTATGACGATAAACTACATCCGGCAGCAAGGTCTCTGATCAGAAGACTGGAGGTTTCGCGAAGCATGGAATAACCAGATTATTGCTGTTGTTCTAAGGTCCACCCTGACTCGTGGTGGTAGCACCTGTTAGGATCCCAGCTATGGGAACATAGTGAACTCACAAACAAAAACAAACCACTATGAAAGTGTAAAAATATATTTTTATAATAAAAATACTATATTTTGATATCTTACTTATAAAACGCAGGTTGTGTGTGTGTGTGTGTGTGTGTCTGTACGTTTATATATTGGATCGGATTTCCTACATTTTTCAACCGATTTCAACAAAACTTCACAGGACTACGTAAAATTACCTTGCAGTGGTTCTAACAGTGCCAAATATTGGAAAAACACAATTGCTTTTACACGAAATCAATTTGAAAACACGATTGAAAGGGAGACAACTCATATTGAGTTATACTCATTATAAAACCTAGGATTGTGTGTGTGTGTGTGTGTGTGTGTGTGTGTGTGTGTGTGTGTGTTATTTATATATTGGATTTCCTACATTTTTCAACCGATTTCAACAAAACTTTACTTTTTTTTTTGGCAGGTAGTGTTTCTTATTGTCTTGCACACATTTTTCTTTATTTTTACATACAGAATGTTTTTAAAAATCCATTTACAAGACAATTGTTTTTAATAAAATTCTATTCAATCTGTAGACTCATAAAAATTGAAAACAATGTTTTTGTTAGAGTTTGACCAATTTGTAAAAAAAACAAAAAAAAAACTAATTAAGACGTGTGTCCATCAACCTTAAACAATAATCTTTGTCAATTACATTTTTCAGTCTTTATGATGGTTGATACTTGATCTATCTCTTACTGTTACATCCCTGGGCAACGCCGGGCTCTACTGCTAGTCTATATATAAAATTCTTTGACTTTAGTCTGTCCGTCCATCTCACCCTCTAAAATAGCCATACATTTACCGCTCAAAACCAAATCTTGGGGATAAGTGCAAATATATAAACGGGTATAAAGTGCAATTAGTTTTATTAGGATGCGTAGCTTAACACAATAAATTTTTATTCATTTTGGATGAAAAATTTAAAGATTTATTATTTAACATACAAAATACTCACACATTTTTTACAACAATTTAAGGATTAAAATAAATACTTATTTAATAAAAATGCAATATTGCTTTTTTGTTTTTTTCGAGGCAAAATGCATTGTGTTTGTTCACTAACTTAAAAAGGGCTACACCATCAATGGAGAGTACAATAAGAACTTAGTGAGCCATAGACGATAGGTTATCAAAATAAAACGCCCAGGGATTTTTTTTTAATCAGGACAATGCTCCATAATTATAGTCCTTTGTTTCAAGGGTTGCTCTGCGTGAGTGCGGCTTTGAACAGGTTGATCAACCTTCCTATTCACCTGATTTGATTATCTTCTCTTCTCTAACATGAAAAAACACTTGGCTGCGAACCACTATCGAAGTGATTATGACGCCATATCTGCTGGTGATGACTTTCTTGACCAACAGGATGTACATTCCTCTTTGAAGTGTCAGACATCAGTTTACCTGGAAACAAACTATCCAGTTATTAATAAGAGTTGAATTGAATGCATTTCACAGCTCTAGCATTACAATGTCGTAGTCAGCCGGCACACGCACATACGCACATATATATATATATATATATATATATATATATATATATATATATATATATATATATATATCACTACTAAAAACAAACAAAGCGAGCGAGGTACGAAAGCTGTTAGCTAGCCCGTTTTTCATTTTTGCTTTTTATTATCATGAGTGGTAATAATAAAACTAATTTTTGTCTGTTTATAGCAGCGATAAAATTGTGTACCACTAAACATATCTTTATATGCACACACGCACACAAACACACACACACACACACACACACACATATATATATATATATATATATTATAAATTGATTTAAAATGTGTTTTTTTCCGCTGCCCAGTTCTAACCATGTTTCTCTTACTCTTCTTTCTTTCTTTCTTTTTATATATATATATATATATATATATATATATATATATATATAAGATTTAATACACAGAAGATACTTTTATATATAGTGGTCAATATAAAAGATATTAAAATAATATTAAAAACAGACCGTTAATAATATTATATGAAAAGATTACTTAATCTTAAATATCAATCTTTTGTTATTGCTTTCCCCGACTTCGGAGTTTCTTGGCAATGACTATTCTTCAAGGGGTTCTGTTTTTTGTTTCTAGAACCACTTTTCTGGGCACAAAGTGTGTAAAACTGTACAAATGTTCTGTATATCCGAGAGCTTTCCTCTATTCTTTCAGACATTATCAAGGACGATTTTTATTTTTTTTTATTTTCAACTGAATGTGTTTTTTGTTTTCATTCATGTATCTTAAGTCATAGGAATGGTTTATTTTCCATACACGGTCAGCACGTTGTGGCCGTGTTTGCAGTTAATGTTATTGAGAGTTGGCTTGCCTTTTTCTAATATTCGTGCATCCATTATTTTTAATCTACATTTCACTTACATTTTGTAGTTGGGTCGTTATTTTTTATAATGAGGTTAGTTGTTTTAAATTTTTTTAGTAGATAATTTAATTTTCTTGTTCTGGTCGCCTGCGGATTTTACCCATTTTGTGTCGAGAAAACAAAATACTTGTACAAAAACAATATATATATAAAGTTTACATTTTCGCGGAGGAATGGAAACAGAGATTTTATATCCATAGGCACTCATTTTCTACCTCTAATCTAAAACACAGGACAGCTCTTTAAAAACATTCAAGGAATTGAAAAAGAAAGGTTTGAGTCCACAGACAGTTTGGACGATTACAGGTTCCGCACGTACCCCTAATAGTCTTAGAGAAAGCTGTGACTCATGTTTAGAAGAAAAAATTAGAATAATAAAATAAAATAATAAAACCAACTATTGAATCACAAGAATGAATTAGTATTAAAATGTCGACACAAAAACAAATTCAAATTTCCATAATATAGGTTTAACATAATTAGCTACTATTTTTCCATAATATTCACTCCCTTCTAACACTTCAAAGGTCAACAGTTTACGTACTTCTGATTTCTATTTCTCCTCTCTTTACCTCTTTACACTATATTTATAATTCTTAAACTTTCCCCTACTCTAAGATCTCCCATTAATCCTTTACATCCTTTTATCTATATATTTTAAAGTTATTTTTAAACCCCTTTTTATTCCTCTTTTAATTTTAAATTAAAAATTTCATTCTTCATATAACTCCAAATTAATGTCAAGCTTAATATTCAAGTTTAATTTTATAAAACTTCTTCCCTTTAAGACAAATACCTTCCACCCTCTTCTGAGCCCTGCCTCGCGCCTTTCGTCTGACTGAAACATTGAAATGGATAAATTCTGTATTAACTTTTTGACTGTATTTTTTTTTTTTAGCTTTCACAGTTAAATTTCTATTTCTGACACAAACTCACTCATACCGAGTTTGATAAGACAGACGCCATCGTCTGCCGAAATAGTCTATTCCTCATATGAGGTGATTTTGAATTTTATTGTTTATTAATTATGTTGTTCTGTAATAATAAATACATTGAGCACGTTTTGTGAAATCGGTTTGAATATGTTATATTACGAGGATGCACTTGTATTATATACCAACGGATTTGTTACCTTTATTATATATATATATATATATATATATATATATATATATATATATATGTGTGTGTGTGTGTGTGTGTGTGTGTTGATGTTAAAAGATGAGAGGAATGTGCTATCAAGTACTTTCGATCTTCTTCCAAGATCATCTTCAGGGGTGCAAGTGGTACAAAACTATATGCTATTCATCAGTACAAGTATTTATATAAAGATGTGCGTTGTTTTCCAATATCGTAATTTTTTCATTGTGCTTTTAAATGCAAAACGCTTGACAATGTGCCGAGCGTCCATTAGAACGTGAAAAATTTTTTTGTACAACTTGCACCCCTTAAAATAATCTTGGAAAAAGATCGAAAGTACTTGGGAAATGAAAAATAAAAGAAATTTAAACAGCTGTAGCACATTTCTCTAATACTTTAACATCAATATATATATATATATATATATATATATATATATATATACAGAGAGAGAGAGAGAGAGAAAGAGAAAGAGAGAGAGAACAAACAGCAGCTTCTCTGTAGCTGTTGATATATATAAGCATACTTTTGTACACCGTAGTACGTGTTTTACAATTCTACAGACAGAAGTCACCCACGTTTGTAGCTGTGAGGCTTCGTGCATTTTTAATGTGTGATTTTTTTTCCATGCAGAAGAAAGTAACATAGTTTTTAACATCTGTTTATATAACTCACATATCGCTCGATGGAAGGAATTCGAACAGAATTAAAATAAACCCAGGGTTTTATGTACCCCTGTTGAATGTATAGTAATCAAGGGATTCAGGTATATTGTTCTCGTTTTCGTTGTCCTTATCTTGGTCTTTTTTTCTATTCAGTTATTGCTTGTCATATTTATATAGGATAAGTCTATAGTACCCAGCCTAGGGTACTATAGACTCACAATTATTATGCATCCAAATCCACGAATCAATGCTTTAATCCAATACAAAGATTAACAAGGGTGAATAGAGGAACAGAAAACATTATTAAGGAGTAAGAAAAATAAAAGAAGACAAATCAAGAAGACAAAAGATAATGATTGACATTACATTTAAATTTTTGAAGATCAAACTTAACTGGGAAGCATTGAGCCTAGTAAGAGTTCCAGAGCTAGAGAAGAAACTCTTAACATAGAACTTACGGTTTACATCTAGCAATATCAACAAGAAAATGATGAGACATTGTCGCCAATCTAGTTCTGCGCTTAAATTAAAGTCGAGGTATAAAAGAGGAAGACTCATCAGAAAAACTACCATGAAAATGTTTATAGAAAGGACAGAGTGAAGCTACGTTACGGTCGTGGGAGAGTAACTGAAGGTGACATACCAGGTCAGGGCCAGTAATATTGCAGATTCTTCTTGGGATATTTGTGATGTCAACGAACACTCATAGCCACTTTTGTAATGTCAACGAATACTCGTTGTCACTTTCGTAATGCTCGTTGTAGTAGAGACTTTGTAATCGCAGCTACAACTATAGTAACGCCGTTGAACAATATTGGTGTCAGACGCCTTCGAATATCACTCGCACTAATAGTACTTGCTCGATAATACTCGCTCGAATAGTAACCACCGAATAGTGATCCGTATAGTGATGAATATAGAGATCAGTATAGAGAAATAGTATAGTGAATAAGAGGATAGTTTAGAAATAGTGATCATTTAGATGCCACGCTAATTCACACACACACACACACACACACACACACACACACACACACACACACACACACACACACATATATATATATATATATATATATATATATATATATATATGTATGGTGGAGGCATGGTGGAGTAATGGATAGCGGCTTGGATTGAGGAATCGGAGAGCCGAATTTGAATTCCAGTCGAATCCATTACATTCACGTGCTAATACCCTTGGGAAAGATGTGAATCCTGGGTAAAATAGCAGGACAGACTGGGTTCTATAGCCTTGGATGGCAACTGGTCTAGGAGAAGGACAACTGAGGGGGTCGTTTGGGGACCTTATGGCACGTAGTGCACCAGGTCTCGGTATTCGGCCCTTCAAAAAAGTATGGATGGTCCTGCACGAAACCTTCACCACTATATTCAAATCTCATGTGCTGCTGTTGGGCTGTCGGTTTCCTAGGAACTGATCTGTTTGACCCTCATATGTAGAATTCGACGGGAAGAATCGAATATATATATATATATATATATATATATATATATATATATATTTCCTTAACCATCACGTGACCTCTGGTGATCTGTGTTTAAACTCTAGTGCCGTCAGCGGCACTTTATTCCTATTTAACAAATTTCATCAAGAATCTCTAAATATATAACAGGAGCACCGGACCATAATAATCTTCATAAATCTAAGCGCAATACGTGACCGAGTGGTAAGGATGTTCGCATTCGGACCATGCGATTCGGGTTCGAATCTCACCATGGTCGATTCCTAGAACTGGAGGGTCGATACCAGCGTGCACCCCTTTTTGGAACGTGCCTGAAAACCCATACCACGGGTTGACGCAAGCCTTGTGAGTGTAATTGGGTAGACGGGACCTTTGGGTGCCGTCGATAGCTGTGCTAGCACGAAGGGCTTGAGCGTGCTGGCCTTGTTGAAATTGTTGATCACGCTAGATAACACACTCTTCCCCAGAAACTGTAGCTCAGCATAGTTGCAGTATAAACTACAGGTAGGCTCTGTGGGTGTTGAATAAACACAAATGCGCATGAGCAAGCGTCTGCAATAGGGATTGGCTAGCCTCTCTAGTAGACGTCTCCTCGGATACAAGTGGCCAGCTTTAGATACAAACTAGATTAGCAGTTTGCTAGTTGCAACCATAATTTCTATCTTAGTAGTTTCATCTCTTACTCTTCTTGTTTCTGGTAATTACTTCAGGATTTCTACTTTAATGTCAAATTTAAATGAATGTCAATCATTATCTTCAGTCTGCTTTTATTGTCCCCGCCATTTTTTCTTTCACTCTCCATAACCGCTTGCATTCTAGTCTCTTTTATTGTCTTGGACTGAAATGATTAAAGAAAAAAAACATCTCTATTTCTTGATGTCTCTTCTTCATATGTGAAGCGATTGTCAAGCATTCACTGCCATAAACGAAATTAGATATTACGTAGCAGTTCAGATCTCTATTCTTTGTTTATAACGATATTTTCATCTCTCTGGAACAATTTATGGATTGATTGATAATTCGCCATAAGTTGAAAGCAACATGGTTGGGTGAATATATAAAGGTCAGTTGTGTCAGTAAAGAGGAAATACTAAAGCAAAGTAACCATAATGAAAGGCGGGAGATCGAAGTCATTTCCGGCTTGAAAATGAAACAGACAAAACAATAAATCTGTCAAATAACATTTAGTGGCAGAAGATGATTCCGATAAGTGGCTGATGGATTTCTTGTTACTTTTCTTTTCTTTTTTTTTCTTTTTAGAATTATCTTGCCTTATTTCTTTTTGCCTTGTGGTAGATTAAGGTTTCTTTTTGGAAACAGAAAGAGCATGGAGCTTTCAAAATATGCGTCGAGATCTCATCAATTTACGGTTGAGCTGGCTAGATGTAGCCGTAAATTCTATTCTAACAGTTTCTTTCCTCGCACTTCTCGCTTGTGGAATTCCCCTCTGTCCTTATGCTTTACAGCCAACTTTAATCTGCAAAAATTTAAATGAAAGGTCCATCGCTATCTGTTGGCCTCCCGATTATTCTTTTCACTTCCTACTCATTATTAATGTTTCTGTTTCTAATTCTTCCACACCCAGTAACCCCATGTATCTTAGTGGCTTTACTGCCTTGCTTATGGAACTCCGTTCCGGCTTCATGGTTTACAGCCAACTTTAATCTGCAAAAATTTAAATGCTATGTCAATCGCTATCTGCTATCCTCCTGATTACTCTTTTTCTCTGCCTGCTCATTATTAATGTTTCTGTTTCTAATTCTTCCACACCGAGTAACCCCATGTATCTTAGTGGCTTTACTGCCTTGCTTATGGAACTCCGTTCCGGCTCCATGGTTTACAGCCGACTTTAATCTGCAAAAATTTAAATGCTATGTCAATCGCTATCTTCTGTCCTCCTGATTACTCTTTTTCTCTGCCTGCTCTTTAATGTTTCTGTTCCTAATTGTACCATACTCTGTAATCGCTTGCGTTTGAGTGGCTTTACTGCCTTGCCTGGGGTGATACCAAATAAAAAAGCAAAGTAAATCTTAACGAGAAGGGAAAGTTGTAGACAATGGAACAAATAGAGTGGAGAAAATAAGACATTTGGAAGTAGGTCCCTGAATTTAGCAGCAATATTATTGGTCCTGACCTGGCTCCTCACTTTCCGGCTGCCGTAAAGTTGCCTCCCTGTGCTTTTTTTATAAACACTTTCATGATAATTGTTCAGAAGAGCATTTCGCTATGGTAAATATTCATTGTGAGGTTAGAGTTTTAAATTTGTTGTTTTATTCCCTTCCCTCCCCGCTCACAAGACAATGAATTGTACATAAGGGCACTAGTTAGGACTTTCATAGAGACAATGAGGTATTATGGTAGGTGTAGTAAGAAAGCATTGTTATGGTGTAAGGAATATTGTTGTATGTTTAGATCAGTGTTTGTGACTAGCTAAGTTTAACGTTAAGACAGAAAAAGACCGTCCTTTTCTCCGTTCCCCATTTTGGCCTTGTGCCACATTTCTCTATATAAGTGGAATAAATATTACTCTTTAGTTTATTTTCTTGTGAGTAGTTCTGTGTTTGTTTTTTTAAATATTCATTGGGGTTTAGATTTTAAATGGTTGTTATATTCCCCCACCAAGGCATGGATTGTACATATGGGGGCGAGTTAGGACTTTCATAGAGACATTGTGGTATTATGGTGACTGTATTAGGAACGGTAAGTAAGAATGTGTTATTTTTGTGTTAGGAATATTGTGGTATGTTTGGATCAATGATTGTGGCTAGCTAAGTTTAAATTTAAGACAGAAGACCGTTCTTTTTCCCTACTTCTCATGTTTGGCCTTGTGTCACATTTCTGCTCACAAAAGAATAAATATCGCTCTTCGTTATGGTCGCTAGACTATCACTAATGGTTTATATTAATTGTGACAATGACAAATGACAAATATAATTGTGACTATGACATCGTGAGAATCTATCTTACATATTTATATGTAATTTCCATTCCTCTATCTTTGATTTTGCCCGATCATTTTGTTTCAAAAATTGTGAAACACTCTGTAGGTTCAACAATTTAACACAGGTAGGACGTGTTTCTACCCAACAATCCATGAGGAAATTGTACAGCATCCACTGTCATATAAGTGAACTGATATTACCGGATGTGGCATACATATATATTTACTAATTATTCATTTTAAATGTACAATTAAAATGGCCAGCCTTTACTTTCAGAATAGCCGTTAATTTCTCCTCAGCTGAAATGCATGACTTCATTACCTCTTCGATCTTCGTATTATAATCTCATAATAGGTTATTTCAGGTCTGACACACTTGTGTATGAGATACGTGAAATATTGGTCTCTATATCACAAAGTCCATAGCATTAATGCCAATGCTTGATGGAGGCCAAATCACTATCTATAAAAGGCAGGATGTGTGTGTGTGTGTGTGTGTGTGTGTGTGTGTGTAACGAATGCACGGCCACAATTTTCGACGGATTTGCCCCAAAATTTACATGCACATGCTCCAAGTTAGCGGGAAGCCCAAGACCGACTTTGTATTTCCCAAGTCCCATCGATAGTGGAAATAATCGATTTTTTCATGCTTCTACGGCAGTTTTCATGTAGTTTGACATTTTCTACTGGCCAGAGTGAGAGCCTATAGCTGGCTGCTATGAATAGGCAGGCAGATTCTATTTGCCAGCGTGAGAGAGCCAACAGCTGACTGACACAAATGTTAACTAGCATGCTAGCATGCAAAAAAAATCGATAGCTGTATTCGTCACTAGTGGGAAAAATTTAAATCTGCATAGCACTTTACTCCAATTGGCTCATTCGCTTGCTTAA
>CAHIKZ030003794.1:2000000-2010000 GCA_903632075.3 Acanthosepion pharaonis
ATATATATGAAGTGAAAGAACAAACAGATTTAGAATCCACAGTTTCTAGCCTTTTTTTAAAGTGCCCAATACAACGTAGAGATTGATATTATACATATATATATATATATATATATATATATATATATATACACACACAGGCGCGCACACACAAATATATATATATATATATATATATATATATATATATATATATATATATATATATATATATATATATACATATATGAAGTGAAAGAACAAACAGATTTAGAATCCACAGTTTCTAGCCTTTTTTAAAGTGCCCAATACAACGTAGAGATTGATATTATACATATATATATATATATATATATAGACACACAGGCGCACACACACACACACATATATATATATATATATATATATATATATATATATAAAACACAAACATACATATAAACACACACATGCACATGTAAATAGTTAGGTAGGTATGGACAGATGTAACGCCAAAAATGTCCTTTTGCTAATAAAATCTTTCTGTATTAAAAATTTATGATCTCAGTGACGAAAAGTTATGTTATTTTAAAGAGAATATCTGTACCATATTTCACAAAAATGTATTTAGCATCTGGCTCTGACGCTAAGATGCGATATAAACATTTTTCATTCGGGCAAAAATCGATTTTCCTGACATCATCAAAGTTCATGTTATTTTCAAACCACGTTACGCACAAAAATATTAAAAATATGAATTTTGCTCTAGTAAATTTATTCCTGTTCATTAACGCTAAAAGCCGTAACTATTGCTTCCCGCCATGAAACCCCATTATCTTTATAAAATTTTAACATTGTTGTCGATTCATGTTGCTGTAATAGATACCTCAATGCTCTGAGACAATGTTTGATTTCATATTTAAATACGATAAGCGCAGGAAATATTGCACTAGTTTTTTTTTTTTTTGCTTTTTTTTTCTTTCGATTATTTTATGCCCAGGCTGATTATATAAAATTTACTATTTATTGAAAAAGATTCATTCACAGTAATACACTATATTACGAGGTTATTTCAAAAGTTCGCCATATCTTTAGATCTGTCACACCACCTTCTGCGCATGCGTACTATAGTTGGTAACTATACTTTGTACAGTGTCCTTTCTTCCCCAGCCTTGAATACTTTTCTTATTTCAACGTTTCGATTATTCCTGTTTTCGGCAGGTGTGTCCTTTGTTATATATTTTATCTTTTGTTTGTTTTCCCATTTTGGCCAAATGGCTACTGAGTTAATAAATGCTACTTTGATTAAAAGAGAAAATAATCCACTAAGACGAAAATGGCTGGAAAGTGCCTTGATCACTAGTTTATCTATGGTAAGTTTGCATAATAGCTCTTACAATATATCACCATTCTTGGTAGATTTTATATTGTCAAAATGTGGGATAGTTAGGGACAAAGGTCATGAAGAAAAGGATGAAGAATACAGATGAATTTGGCAAGATTAAAAAAAATATTCTTTCAAAAAGAAAATTATTATTTCAAAAAATTCTTTCAAAAATATTCTTTCTAAAATTTTGAAACTACCAGCGTCTCTCGTTTCGTGTAGACGTGGCAATATAAACAAAGTCCAGTCCGATTAAATCGTGATTGATGAAAAGTTCCACAAAACTTTTTTCCCTATCTGTCTATATTTCTGAGATGAAGTATTATGTGCTCTATTTATATTATTCGGACTATTGTCCTCATCTTTGTCGCCATGATTATTACAACGTTTCGGTCTTTGTACGTTCTGGCATTTTTCAAGTGGTTGGAATGTCGAACTGAGCCCTTTATTTAGTTCACTGTGGTAAACTGTTCTAGTTCCACTTGCCATGTCTTATGGATGTCAGTTATCAGTTATCTCCCCTCTCAAAGTTCTCCACCAATATTAACCAAGTATTGAACTCACACCCTTTGGGTCCTGTCACTAGATGTAACCAACGCCTTTATCCACTGTGGACTGATGACATCTGTGTATGAATTTCTGGGTATTATAAACCTAATGTCTTCAGCAACCATTTTTACTAGTGCTCATATTGCAATTTTTGTTGTTATCATTACATGTTTTTACCAGAGCTTTTTTTTCCAATTTGTCATAATATTTTCTAAATATAAATATAAATAAATAAAAATGAAATTATAGTTTGCATTATGTTTGTCTAGATTTCTAGAATGAAGCGCTATGACGAGGGCAAGTCAAAAACTATTGGCTCTTTCGCCATAACTTATCTTTAGGTTTGTCACACTGCATTCTGCACATGCGTGCTCGTAGTTGGTACTCTTGTGGTCACGTGATCGAAGTAACTAACGCAAAGTTAAAACCAGAATTTCTTTTTAGATAATAGTGGGGAGTTGAGATGGATTCATACTTTTCTCAAGGGAATATAACGAAACCAGCATGAACTAGAACTCAGAGCCCCGATGAGCAATTTCCGAGCTGTTATCCATTACACCACCCGCACATCCATGCTTAAGGCAACTGGTATTGTCAAACGGTCACCCACCCAGGCTCAACGTTGATTAGCTTAACTTTGGTGATCACACGCGAACTAGTGTTTCAACATGATCTGACCGTAAGCCAACATGCATGTTGAATATTTTGGTAGATGCTAACTCTATTTTTATACAATGTGCCCCCCCACCACCACCAGCTGTCTCGAATGCTTTTTTTCTAATTCAATGTTTCGATTATTCCTGTTTTCATCAGGTCTGCTTGGTTATATATTTTATGAAAGAAATACATTGTATCAATAGCTTCATCCACTGCAAGGAAAGTCGGTTTCCTCTAACACGCCGGAAAGTTTATCCTCGCCAGAGTCCATCCTTCAGATGTATAAATCATCAATTCGCCCTTGCATGGAATGCTGCTGCCATATATGGTCTGGAGCGCCGGCTGTTCGTCTTATGGTCATCGATAAACTCCAGAGACGGATATGCAATGTAATTGGCCCTGATCTGGCATCTCGTCTGCAGTCGTCCTCTCACAGACGCCTCCTTCTGTCTTTTCTACAAATACTTTCATGGTAACTGCTCCGATGAGCTACTTTCGCTGGTTCCCAAACTGCATTAATTTAAGCGTGCTACTAGGCTGTCATTTCAACCCCACCCTTTCACTGTCGAAACAGTTCAATGCAGCCGTCTTTTCTACTCCAATAGCTTCATGTCTCGCACTTCCCGTCTGCGGAACTCCCTTCCTCTTACTTGCTTTCCTGATAGCTATAATCTCCAACTATTCAAATGTAATGTCAATCGACATCTCCAGACGCCGTGATCTATTCCCCGTCCTTCTCTTCATCCTTTCCTCTATCACGCCTCTTTACTCTTGCTCCCATTCTCTGTACCCACTTCCGTGCTAATGGCACTCCCGCCTTGATTGGGGTGAAATGCTTAAAAAAATGTCCCCTGTTTTATTTTCTCTTTTTAGCCTAAAGCTACTGTGTTAATAAATATATAAATAAATTTTTAGCTTGGTTTATGCTTTTCTAAATAATATAAATGGGGATGATATACGTATCGTCAGGGAATAAGGAAAGAGGGTGTGGAAAATCTGATACTCACCGGGGTCCTCAAGGACACATGGCACAACGAATAAAATCGTTGGTTGGATCCAGTGACTTGACGCAAAGAGTTGTGAGTTCAATACCTGGCTATGACAATGGTAAACAAAGACATGGAGAGTTGAATTAAAGGGAGATAACTGAGACATCCGGAAGAGGCATGGCACGGGGTACTAGATCAATATATCCCGGTGGACGAAATAAAGGGTTCAGTTCGAAATTTCGATCACATGAAGAAGACCCGGGGAGGCGGTGGAGGAAATTATTATTTATTTAACGGGGATTTTTGAGGATGGACGGCTTGGAAAATTTAATACTCACAATATATATTAAAAGAAGGAGGAGGTGAGGGAAAACAGCTATTAATTTATTTAATGAGACGTATAAATTATTGGAAGAGTAGATTGTTGATTGACTGATGCGTTTTTACGGCTTATAAAGCCTTTGCTTGTTATTTAAAGCCAGGAAATATTTTTACATTGTATTTTTTTTCTGTGATAATAATGATTTAAATAATGCAAATCTCACTATTTAACCCATAGTACAACGGCCGAAACATCGTGAATATGGCAATAAAGATGAGGGAAACAGTCCGAACGATGTAAATAGTGTAAAGAGTTAAAATACGTTATCACAGAAATATAAACATATCCTGAAGAAGGCCGGATCATACAACGGCAGAAACATCATGAATATGGCAATAAAGATGAGGGAAACAGTTCGGACGATGTAAATAGTGTAAAGAGTTAAAATACGTCATCTCAGAAATATAGACAGATCCTGAAGAAGGCCGAAGCGTACAACGGCCGAAACATCATGAATATGGCAATAAAGATGAGGGAAACAGTTCGAACGATGTAAATAGTGTAAAGAGTTAAAATACGTCATCACAGAAATATAGACAGATCCTGAAGAAGACCGAAGCGTACAACGGCCGAAACATCATGAATATGGCAATAAAGATGAGGGAAACAGTCAAAATAATAAATAATTACAATACCTCATTTCAGAAATATAGACAGATTTCGGTATTAAATAACCCATAGAGATGTTAATATGCCAGTAAACAAAATCAACCAATCTAGTATATGTATGTAGGTGTAAGTGTTTGTGGGCGTGAGAGTGTAATGATGTTTGTGCAGCATTTGTCAAAGAGAGTTTGCCCGCTGGAAGATATTTATTTTTCAACGACTGAATTCTTGATGGGTTTTAAATAATTATCGTAATAAAGTTATTTTTACAAAATCGTTTGCTTTCTAGAATCTTCCAAAGATCATAAACTTCACTTCGTCATTCGCTTTCATCTGCTAAACTGATTATAAACCTGCCTTTTTCCGGCTTAAAACTTTTGTCTCCAATGTGTCGTCTATGATATTGCGATAAATTGTCATTCCTCAAGAAAATAATCTTTTTTTTCTTTTTTTTTTTTTTTTGCGTGTGTGTCGACTGAATGTGAACATTACAAAAATTCATCTTTCCTATTGACTTCATTAGATTTTCACCAACATTCTAATATCAATTTTACCATCGTAGTTTGGAGAATCGTTACTGGATTTTTTTTTAAAAGACAATCAGAGGCTTAAAACATCTAAAACAAGCCGTAATAAACATTAGCTATGCTCGGCTGGCGTGACAGTTATGTGGAATGTAAAATCAGCAGGTTGAGTTCAAATTGCGGCCTAGTCTTTGATTGATTTATTTTTTACGGCTTATCAACCTTTTGCAGATTATTTAATGCCAAAACATTTAAATTTATCTTTTGGAGATAATAATAATTTCCCGATACAAGTTCTTCTTATTAACTCGTTCGACTCAACGAAGTGTTTAATGGTGGAAACGTACCTTTTCCAAGGGTACTCGCAGGTAAGTGAATGTAATGTACCCGGATGGAATCGCACTTTGGCTCTTCGATTTCCAATTCCGAGTTGTTATACCACCCGTACATCTAAGTACGTGGTATTTCCGGTTTAGTCTATTGGGTTCACTTTCAAATACCTCTGGGAAAGGCATGAATCCAATTCTCCTTCTACCCATCTTGGTATGGAACACATTTCAATGTAGTCTGTTCTCTAGTGTCTTGAATATAAATCAGTCTAAGAAAGAGATTTCTATTTATTACAAAAAAAATAAATATATATCACGTGAGGGACGGGAAAGCACGTGACTTCCTTTCCCAGTATTGCAGGTAGTGCAAAGGGTTTGCGCTTCGGTAAATGGAATCTGAAGTCCAAGTTTCAATTCCGGTGAAGTTCGTAACACTCACTTTCCCACAAATCTGAAATAAATAAGATCCCTTCTCTTCTCCGCTCTCCAGCTATGGGTTAAATACCCGGAAAGTCTGGGCTTTCTACCTTGGTTGGCAAACAGCCTTGAAGAAGCAAAATTCCAAATTTAAAACTAGCTGGTAGCTCTGGCAAGGCAGATTATAAAAGAAGATTAAAAAAGATTATGGATTTCTCAGTTAATACAGGCTAAAGTTCAGATAAAAAATTATTTCAAAGAACACATGGTAATTACCTGACAAGAAACGGAAACTGTGGAGAGCTATGAACGCGTACGTCCTAAAAGAATTTGTCACATCTACCAATATGCCTATTGGTGAATTACCTTCCTTGCTAGTAAACACTAACTAAAATATATACCTTTCTTGTTAATCCCCTGTCTAGTTACCTTCTCCTAATTTTCGAAACCGCTACTAGGGGACGCTTTTCGGACTATAAATATTCGACGATATCTTTTCTCGCCCTCCTCTTTTTATTTTTTCCGTTTGTATGACAACATGTAAATCTCTCGCGGAAGATCGCATTCCTCTTTTGGGAAATACAGGAACAATACTTACATACATATATACGCACATTCATTGACTACACATACTTTGAACCAAAAGAGTTTTCACATTCACTTGACACACACATTTTTGTCTTCGTTGAATGTAACCCTTTATTGTTAATACATTATCATTTGTTTATACATATATATTGCTTCTTGTCATTTCTTTATGTGGACTCACATCCCGAATCTGCCATGTTTGTTGTGGTCATTTCAGTAGACACATGTGTTTATCGCAACAAACTTAAGAGAACAAAATATGTCCGACACGTGAAAAATACGTTTTTCAAAATCATGGTTAAGATATATAATGTACAAGTGTCCATTAATTCAGACACCAGCTGATAGCGAATAGACTGATTGAAAACCTGAAGTAATGGTGGCTTTATTTTAACATATCAAAAAATAAACTTTATCTCTCCAAAAAGATATTTTTTACAGGAAATATAAAATTTCCCAAATGCATCACCATGGTTATCGCAAAACAATTTCCTTTTTAACATAACTGCGTTTTCACGTTCTTTCATTCGGCTCTCTGAGGCCAATGTTCGTGATACCCAGAAGCATAAATATATTTGTTTCAATGTCTTTTATTTTCTCCAGACACGCGGTGCCAGACCTGATTAATTTCAAATATCTGCAAAAATTATTGGGTGCAAAATAATTATTTCGGTGCAAAAAAATATTTGGGTGAAAAAAAAAATAATAATTGTGTGCAAAAAAAAAATATTTGTGTGCAAAAAACAAATTTGCGTGCAAAAATTATTTAATCATATATATATATATATATATATATATATATATATATATATATATATATATATATATATATATGGGTGCAAAACAATGATAGCGGTGAAGGCTTTGTGTCACCTTAACCGTAATCAGGGAATTTACTTTAAAGTATTTTGGTTGCAAAAATAATATAGCGTGCATAATCAAGATTTTATATTCGCTAAATCAGTTTGGATATTCTTGACAGACAACGAAACATGTAACACTGAAATCCGAAGTCACATTGGCATAACAAAATAGGCCTTCCTAAAGCTAAGTAAACTATTAAGAAACAGGAAAATTTCATGTAAAATCATAATTATATATTCGTATAAAGAATCCAGAAATTATTGACAAACAACAAAAATATAACATAGCAATTCGAAGACGTATTGCAATAACTAAAGATGTCTTTCAAAAGCTAAGCAAAGTATTAAGAAACGGGAAAATTTCGTTAACAACAGAGAGCATTGAACTGTTATGTTGTATCAATCCATCTATATATAAGTAAATACTGGATAATTTCTTTAGAGATTAAATGAAGACTAGAGACGACAGAACTTAGATACCTTTTTCTTTTCTTTTTTTTATAGTAAGGTTCACCCTTTACGTGACCTGAGAACCACTCGAGGTAGAGGGATACAACAGAGTAAAAGATATTTTATACAGATAGGTAGGGAAGCAAACGGTTAATCCTAGACTTAAATGGATTAAGATTGTATTAATCCAGGAAACATCCTCCTGGGGGTCGGTTTGATAGAGCAGTGATTTGCGGAAAGAAGCTGATTGATTGGAACTTACTTTTCCCCGATGGTATACGGTGGGGGGGGGGGCTGGATTGCTACAATGTAGGTGACATGGCGGGTCCTAACCGTGAAGGTTAGATTTGGCGGGACCAAAGAATGTAGTTCGTCTGAGCACTTTCCGTGAAAATATCGATAGAGCAGCGAGAGGCATGCCACATACCGCTTGTGTGTGTGAGAGAGAGAGACAGTTAAATACGGGGAGTTCTATGGAAAGAGCAAGGAAGAATCGGAACTTTTGATCAAAAAAAGTAGCGAAAAGGGTACTTAGAAGAGATAGTTGAAAGACTTCGAGACTCAAAGAAGGATAGCGAAGGCAAATGGAACAGGTAGAAACAACTTGTAACTTATCTGGAGAGTAAATGGATGACTAAAACCTCATGCTGGATCGTCCATTCTATTATTACAGAACAAAGAGAAAGACTGCTGCCATATATGGTCTGGAACCCCTTCTGTTTGCCTCGGGGTTCTTGACAAGCTCCGGAGGCAGATATGCAAATAATTGGCCCTGTTCTGGCATCCGTCTACAGTCACTCTCTGTCTTTTTACAAAACATTTTCATGGTAATTGCTCCGAGGAGCTGCATTCGCTGGTTCTCAGACTTCATGAGTTCAAGCGCCCTACGAGGCTGGCATCGCGCTCTCACCCTTTCACTGTCGAAACTCCTAAATGTAGCTGCCTTTTCTACTCCAATAGCTTCATGTCTCACACCTCTCACCTGTGGAACTGCTTCCCTATTCCAGTTTCCCCTGAGAGCTATAATCTCCAACTATTCAAATGGAATGTCAGTCGACATCTCCAGTTGCCTTGATCTATCCACTATCCTTCTCCTCATCCTTTCTTCTATCACTCCTATCTGATCTTGCTCCAAATACCCTGTATCCCCTGGCGTCCTAGTGGCTTCCCACCTTGCTTGGGGTGAAACGCTTAAAAAAAACAAAACAAAAACAAAAAAAAAAAAAAAAAAAAAAAAACAATGCTAACTCCGACACAGGCTCGTGGAGGTAGTGCCAGGAATTGTTCATGTATATTTTTCGGACGCCTACGGTGTAAAATGTGATACAGAAACTTGAAGGGGGTGGTTAAATAGCGAAATATGCCTCCTGAAAGCTAAGCAAAGTATTAAATAACAGAAAACTTTCGTTATAAACAAAGAAAATTGAAATGTAATGAAAATATCAAAATTAGCTTGTGCTGATTTATATGAATATGTCAATGAATACTGAACAATTTCCTCACATATGAAGAGGAGATTGAAAAAATAGAAATGTAGCTCTACAGAAGGATACTGAGAATGTCATGAACAGACTAGCGAGAAAGTATAAAGGAAAATAGCAACAAAAAGAACACTCATGTTTACCAGATATTTTCACTGTCACTAAGTGTAAGTGTTCTTTTTGTGAAAAAAGACGGCTTGAAGAATTTGACACTCGTGGTGCAGATTAAAGACAAGAGAGAATGTAATTATTTATTTTTAAAAATTATAACATAAATATGTTATAAAATCACTACAAAAATAGCCATTTTGTTTCAACACCTCCGGTGTCTTATCAAGTGATGATGTTGAATGTAGAATAAATGGTTTTAAAACTTTCAAATTAATTAACGATCCTTCGCAAGGGAAAAACGTTGTTACAAACGACACCGGAAGTGTTGAAACAAAATGGCTATTTTTGTAGTGATTTTATAACATATTTATGTTATAATTTTTTTAAATAAATAATTATATCTGCTCTACTCTGTATTGAGCACTCTTTTAAGAATAGTAATTGTTGGTTATTGGAATTCATTCCGTATATACCAATTATATACTTGTGTATATATATTATGAGCAGCTTCTTTCAGGGAACCCCTGGCCTCTAGAACTGACTCCCAACAGGATGTTTCACCAATCAATACAGTCTTAACTTGTTCAAGGCTAGGGTTAACAGATATCTTCCACTCCTATACGCACACATGGTCTCCTCACGTAACCCCCGAGTGGCCCCCGGGCCTTGTAAAGAGTGAACCTCACTTTAAAAAAATAATTCAATTTTATCA
>CAHIKZ030003794.1:2015000-2017500 GCA_903632075.3 Acanthosepion pharaonis
TAACACTCGTTTACAGGCTTCACCCCAAAACTGCAGATAAAGAAATTTGTTGTTTTTTGGGGGGTTTTTTTCTAAATAAATTCTGTGCCCCGTGCTTACAAAGTGCATCAAGAAATACTTCACAGGGAGAATTAATGCTTGCAGGCAATTATACCTGCTGTTTCAGTAGAAGGTAATAACTGTTGTACCTAAAGGTTATTTTAGGTGAAATAAGATTCTCCCGCTGTGAGTGTTAACATTATCCGTAAAAAAAAGACTTTTATATTTTATTTATTTATTTCTCTTATTTTTGCGGGTGGGGGGATTTTTTATTAACTGGGAAAATATTTATTGATTGCCTGACACATTTTTCGGTTGGAAATTTAAAAAAAAAAATTACGTCGTTTATTTAAACATTTGGACATGTTCCAACTTGCATGGATGAGAAATATTAAGTTTGATAAAAGATTGATTTTATTTCTGTCTTCAGCGAGAAATAGGAAAGAAAGGGAGAAACGGCAGCTTTCGAAGATTATCCGGAAAAAGAAAGAAAGAAAGAAAGAACAATCAACTTAGGGAAAATTAAATTATAAGAGGAGGAGGAGGAGAAAGAAAGAAAGAAAGAAAGAAAGAAAGAACAATCAACTTAGGAAAAATTAAATTATAAGAGGAGGAGGAGGAGAAAGAAAGAAAGAAAGAAAGAAAGAAAGAAAGAAAGAAAGAAAGAAAGAAAGAAAAATCAATCAATCAACTTAGAGAAAGTTAAATTACAAGAGGAGGAGAAAGAAAGAAAGAAAGAAAGAAAGAAAGAAAGAAAGAACAATAACTTAGAAAAATTCAAATTATAAGAGGAGGAGGAGGAGGAGGAGAAAGAAAGAGAAAGAAAGAAAGAAAGAAAGAAAGAAAGAAAGAAAGAAAGAAAGAAAAACTTAGGAAAAATTAAATTGTAAGAGGAGGAGAAAGAAAGAAAGAAAGAAAGAAAGAAAGATAAATCTATCAAATTAGAAAAAATTAAATTATAAGAGGAGGAGAAAGAAAGAAAGAAAGAAAGAAAGAAAGAAAGAAAGAAAGAAAGAAAGAAAGAATATAAGGAAAGAAAACATTAAAGAAAGAAACAGCCAAGAAAGAAATAATTTGAACGTAAGATTAGAAGGAAGGAAAGAAAGAAAGAATGAATGAATAAATAAATGAATTAATGAATGAACAATTAACACATGAGAAATGAAATTATAAGAGATGGAAAAAGAAAGAAAGAAAGAACGAAAGAACGAAAGAAAGAAGGAGAAATTTTAAGAAACGTGGGAAAAAAACTAATAGATAAAAAAAAACTCTGAGAGGAATTGAAGAAAATCGTAAACAATCAATAAAGCTAAAAAGTGTGTGCCATGGAATGTGATAAAAAACGAAAGTGTGACTTTTTGAATGAAAAAGACACGATAGGAAGAAAACAAAAAAATGACAGTGATATCATGGAAGTAGACAAAGAAAAAAAAGAAAAAGAAAGATTTAAAAAACAAAAGAAAAGAACATAATGTATGATTCAAAAAAGAGAATTAGGAAAAGAAAAAAGAAAAGATTATGTGAAATAGAATATAAACCTCTTCACCGCATTGGTAATCATGGCTCTCCACAACTTCCTATCCTTTGTCCCTCTTAATAAATTGTGTCTTTTTGTCATCTCTCCTAAGCCTTGTTCCGCCATCCATTTATTCAAGCTCATTCTTCTTCTTTTATGTGCCGTGTCCCTCCGGGACGTTGGCGTTCATAGCTCTCCACAATTTCCTGTTCATTGTCCCTCTTAAAAATTTGTGTTTTTTTTAATTTTTTCTAAACCTTGTAGCGTCATCCATTTACTCAAACGCATTCTTCTTCTCTTATGTGCCGTGTCTCTTCAAGGCGTAGGCGTTCATGGCTCTCCACGATTTCCTGTCTTTCGTAGCTCTGAATAAATTTCGTCTTTTTGTTATTTCTCCTAAAACTTGTTCCGTCATTCATTTACTCGAGCTCTTTAGGTAGGTTATACGTTCTTTTTCTACCCCCCCAACCTTCAAACTGTCATATGAGTATCATGTTTTCTAAGCCCTCTTTCCTCATTATATTCCATAGAAAATTCAACTGCCTCTTCCTGTTGTTAAGTATAAGTCTCCTTTTCGTTTCCTTTTTCTCTAAATTGTCATACTTCCTCTCATGTTCAGCGTTCTCAACATACTTCTGTAGAAAAAACATTTCTGTTGCCTCAACTCTCTTCTTCATCTGTGAGCATATCATCCAGTACTCACTGCCATATAGGGGGACAGATATCACGTAACAGTTCAATACTCTTTTTCTGTCTCTTAATTCCCTGCTTAGCCTTTGGAATTCATCTTTGGCTATCCCAAGATGCCTTCGGTTTTCAGTGTTGCATTTTATGTCGTCTGTTAAAACACTCCCCAGATATTTTAAATTTTATCCTTCTTTGATGTTGGTATTCCTGATTTGCAATTCGTACTTGGGACTCATCCTTTTGCTAACAACCATGCAT
>CAHIKZ030003794.1:2022500-2047500 GCA_903632075.3 Acanthosepion pharaonis
GTGATTTCATGAGGATGGCCTCAATACCATCAATATCAAACATGGTGAAAAGGTCTGCATTTGCCATTCTCTCGCTTAGGTTTACCCCACAGATTTCCCGAAGACAGCCTTTGTGAAAAATATCTATTAGCTGAATTTGCTTTCTGTATAGTGTCCAGGACTCTGAGCCATACAAAAGGGTTGTGAGAACTACAGCCTTGTACACATGTATTTTTGTTCCAAACCTAATACCACGACCTTTCCAAAGTCGATGACGAAGTTTTCCGAAGGCACTAGTGGCTTTTGCTATTCTATTGATTATCTCATCATCCAGTGTTCCACTTGAATTTACTTTGCTGCCAAGATAATTAAAATTCTTTACATACTTCAGATTATGTCCGTCGACTTGGATTGGTATTTCAGGAAATGCATGAACCACCTATATATATATATATATATATATATATATATATATATATATATATATATATATTATGAAATGGACAAAAGTCCGACGATGATTTAAGACATTTTATGTTTATACATTCTTTTTATAGATACAAATATTTAAGTAAATGCTCTGTTTATAATAAACAGTATTAAACAATATTCAAGCCGGTAAATGTTGTTTAATACTGTTTATTATAAACAGAACATTTACTTAAATATTTGTATCTATAAAAAGAATGTATAAACATATGTCTTAATATATATATATATATATATATATATATATATATATATATTCACACACACAAATACTGACCGAGCATCCATTACTACTGTTCGTAGTAATGCTTAAATGCTTATTTTTATTTAAAATGCTTAAATTTATTTTTCAGGAATATAGTTTCCTCAAGGGAAGTAACATCATATTCGGTATGGTTTTCCGTCACTTTCCAAAGGTGCCATACGGTGAGATCGCCCCCCACCGGATCGATAACATCAGGAAGTCTACTTCTCGACAAATCGACCATGGTGAGATTCGAACCCGAGTCTCCCGGTAAGAAAGTGAACATTCTAACCACTTGGGTCCGTGGATAGCTGTGCTAGCACGAAGTCACAAGTCATCGTGACCGAGGGTTTGAATGTGCTGGCCTTGTTTACATTGTTGATCATGCTAGATAACACGCTCTCTCCCAGAAACTGTAACTAAGGTCTGTTCACCATAGTTGCAGCATAAACCACAGGTTGGCTCTGTGGGTGTTGAATAAACACAAATGCGCCTGAGCGAGAGTCTGCAATAGGGATTGGCTAGCCGCTCTAGTAGACGGTATCCTTGAATACGAGTGGCCAGCTTTATACTATATATATATATATATATATATATATATATATATATATATATATATATATGTATGTATGTATGTATATATATATAGATACTGATGAATTAATTATAATTATCTCAAATCTTGCTTGAACCTGGCTTCTAATTCCTCGGATGGAGCGGCTTGGGGATAGTAGTCATGGCTCTCGTGGGGGCACAGTCCTATGGGTAAAAGAGAAACTCAGATGAGTTCCACCATGGAATATGTGAACGAGCGGCGCTATATCGAATCTAATTCGTCACCTCTTCGTCACCGTGGCCCTTTGGTACAGTTGGTGTGACATTTACCTGATATAGTAACTGTTCGGGTTTCAATTCTCGCTAGTGGATGCTGCTGATGAGTCCCAAATATAGGACGAAACGGCCATCCAGTGCTTTCTGCATTCTGTTGAGGTTTCTTCTAGACTCAATGAATTATTGTGTGTGTGTGTGTGTGTGTGTGTGTGTGTGTGTGTGTGTGAATGCACGGCCGTAATTTTCGATGGATTTTCACCAAAATTTACATGCACATGCTCCAAGTTAGCGGGAAGCCCAAGACCGACCATGCATTTCCCAACTTCCATCGATATTGGAAATAATCGATTTTTTCATGCTCCTACGGCAGTTTTCATGTAGTTTGCGGCCATATTCTACTAGCCAGAGTGAGAGCCAACAGCTGACTGACACCAATGTTAACTAGCATGCTAGCATGCAAAAAAACAAATCGATAACTGCATTTGTCACAAGTGGGAAAAATTTAAATCTGCATGGCACTTTACTCCAATTGGCTTATTCGCTTGTTTAAACTCAACGTTGATTCTGATTCCGCAGAACTGCGTTGGGTGTGAAAAAGTATTTGTTGTTAACATTCTTTTTTCATTCGGTTTTTCCAGTTACGGGTCTTTTTTTAAAAGCTGATCGTTTTGTATTCATTTTGTTTAGTTCTTTTTTCGTAACAGATTTAATGTTTAGTATAGAGCTTAGAAAAAATTCGCAGTGTGAGATAGGCAAGAAGTAAGGCATGTAGCAACATCAGCACGGCAAAGGGCACTCCTTTAAAGGCAAGGAAGGGCAAAAATATTTTAAGTCAAGTGATAGCGATTGCTGTATGAGTCGTACGATTTTTGAATCAAGGACGGGCAACGCCGGCCCATGCTGCTAGTTCTGAATAAGGTGACATGACCTGAGGTGTTAAGATTGAAGTGTTTTAGGAAACATCTTCGCGTGAATCTGTTTCATAAATTAGTTGTTATTTGTAAAAAAAATATCAGAGTGAAATTTTCTTTTCGCGTTTGGAACAAACCGAAAATGAGTGTTATTCGACAGTGGGGAATTGGCATGATATGTCCTGGGAGTAAAAGTCTGAACTGGTTGAATTTCTGTAGAAAGACGGCAGACCTTCTCGACACTAATTGTTGATTATAGACTCCTGTATCCGCTATGTGTAGAACGTCTGCTAATTAGGAAAGATCCTCGTAAAGTGAGTTGCAAGGTGTAGCGCTTGAGTCGCACGCATTGCCACACTGAACTAAGATATTTTCTGTTACTTTATTGTCTGTTACTTTTTTAATCCATCTCTCTCACGTGATTACACCTGCCCCTCCCTCAACCTTTGTTTCCAGTGCTTTCCTTACCGTATTATTAACCAGAACTTTGAACGTTATACGAACTTTGGAACGGAACTGAAGAATAGAGCTCTTCAGAAACATGGCTATGAAAAGAGCGAGTGGATAGCAACACTGTCTGTGTGGAAATTTGCCACTGAGTGACAAAGAGGTAATCACCCACAAGGCCACGTAAACTATTTTTAACTATGGAATTACTGGAAAATGTGGTTTGAGCCGGTTCAGCCCAGATATAGCAGCCATACTTCATTTTTGGTCTAACCTGATGCCTTTGCACAAGAATTTGACCTCATGTAATGTTTTTTCATGCTTGGGTATTTATTTCATGCTTTATTTATTTATTTCATGCTTGAATGTATTTATAGAAAACACACAGAGAAGCAACCTCACGGCACTGGAGCCGAGCCGCCAGATCAGGAACAATAATATTGCTGATTTTTCTTTGGATTTTATCAAGGAGCTCAAGTTATGGTATGAATGGTAGACTTATAGATATATAAATTAGATTCTGGAGAGAATAATTGTCTCGCCCGACACAGTGAACAGACTTTCTTAGCAGCTGACCTTATATGACGCCATATTTTTTGCAGGTTCTCACAAAAATGGATTCACGGTCGTTTATGGAGAGTGGGGAAAGAAAAACTTTCAGATTTGTTGTACCCTTCGAAATTTATATTATATTCATAATTAGGCCCATTAAAATATAGTATAACACTGATAGATAATAGATAATATTAGATTCTATAATTTATTCAATGTGGCTTCCATTATTTTCAGTTACAGCTTCAATATTGTACATCTGTCGCATTAATCATCATATACAGTGCCTCACCGGATACACCAGAAATTCCAAGAAATCACTCCATGGATAAAGTAGCAAACACCTTACTTTCTATAATTTATTTCCTTCTTTAAGGAAGCTATTTTGCGACTTCACTTACTAGAGCTCTTGCATAGTCAATAAAATCATATATATATATATATATATATATATATATATATATATATATATATATATATATATATATATATATGTTTGTGTGTGTGTGTGCTATGTTGCCATGTTTGAGCCGTCGAAGCGTAGAGACATTTGAAGGACACGCACAAAGTTGGCATCGCCACTTCGCGATCGGATATTGTGTAAGGAAGCACGCACATACGTTGACTTTTATGCACTAAGCTGGAATCACGTTGAAAGCGTCGGCCTCACAGCGAATTTCCTGACACAAAGCACAAAAGCGCGCAAACACTTCCTCTATTGCGGGACACAATAGAAGCTGCATAAATGCAAACGGCCTTCTTTCGGTAATGATCGCAGTCGGCCATCATTATCATCATCAGGGTCGTCTTGTCTTTTTCGTCACTTCCTCTTTCACCATAACTAGTTCTTCTTACGTTATTGTCAATTTCAATATCCTTCCGGCAATTCCTTTTATTACTGTATTTTTCGTTTTCGTTTTCTAACTTTTGAACTGTTTCATTTCTTCTTCTTCTTCTTCTTTTCTGCGTCATCTTTTTTCATTCTATCACTTTCTTCTTCTTCTTCTTCTTCTTCTTCTTCTTCTTCTTCTTCTTCTTCTTCTTCTATGGATTATGCTTCTCTTCGTCTTCTTTTTCCCTTCTTTTTGTCGATGTTTCTTTCCCCGCTCTTTCTTCTTCTTCTTCTTCTTCTTCTTCTTCTTCTTCTTCTTCGTCATCTTTTTTCATTTTATCACTTTCTCCTTCTTCTTCCTTTTCTTCTTCCCGCCTTCGTTTTTTTCTTTTTTTTTCTATGTCCCTCCTTCCTTCCTAACTTTCTTTCTTCACGCACTAACCTTTCTTCTTCTTCTTCTCGTTCTTCTTCGGCCATCCTTCCTTCCCCTTCTCCTTCTTTCATTTCTTCTACTTCTTTCCTTTCTTCTTCTTCTTCTTCTTCTTCTTCTTCTTCTTCTTCTTCTTCTTCAAGCATATTTCTTCATTTTCTTCCTTCCCGCATCTTTCTTCTTCTTCGCCGTTCCTTCTTTCTTTCCTTCCTTCTGTTTCTTTTTTCTTTTACTTCATCTTTATCCATCCTTCCTTACTTTCTTCCGTCTTCTTCATCTTCTTCTTCGTCATTTTCTTCATCTTCTTCAACCTTCCAACCTTCCTTCCTCTATTCCTCTTATTCTTTCCTTCTCCCTCTTTCTTCTTCTTCTTCTTCTTCTTTCCCTTTATTCTTTTTCCTTTTTTTCCTTTTCTTCTTTCTTTCCGTCCTTCCTTTCTCCTTTCTCCTTTCTTCTTCTTCTTCTTCTTGTTACTCCAATTCAAGGCACTCAAAATAGAGGCTTACTGAATGAGTGGGGATGAAGGAAGTAGTAAGTGAAGATATCAATTCTATAAAGAAGTGGTTATTGCGTAGAAATTGAGTGGATCATTCTTCTTATCGCAGTTAATGACAGTGATTTTCAAACATTCATGGCTGTCTTAACTGTAAGGATCTGATCCTGGTGAAACCTGGAGATCGACTAAACATTTATTATAGTGAGGAAAGGACCTGAAAAGTGGATACCATTCTCCCACACCACAAGGCAGCGTAAACAATTTTCTTGTTGCCTGAGAGAATAGCATTCCAACAAAGTGTTGCTGGTGTATAAATATACAAAACCCAGTATGCATATCATGACCCCAGTCCTGGGTATGACGATAAACAACATCCTGCAGCAAGACATCGGAGATTTGAGTTTTTAAGAAGTGTGGAACTCCCCCCTAATTGTTGTTATTCCCAGGTCCATACTGAACCGGGGCGCTAGCACCTATTCGGATCCCAGATATGGGCAAATAATGAAAACAAAAACAAAACACTATGAATGCATAAAGTAGAATTTTATTGAATGACCAAAAATACATTTTGTCTGTAGTTGAAGGGATACAATTACGTTTAAGATATATTTTGTTGAAGGTATAAAATTGTGTTCAAAATATTTAGATTTTGATATTAAATAAGCCCTAGAGATTGATATGCCACTAAGCAAAATCAAAGAACGAACCTTACTTCTGTTGTCTTTTCATCAGTAAGAGAATTGTCCAGCATTCGCTGCCATACAGGAGCATAGCTAATCCAACGAAATTTTCTGTTTTTTTTTTTTTTACATTGCTTCATATCGGGAAGATCTTATGTATTCGTTGGATTTCTGTCACATGATTCGTAAGTGTTACGACACTACTGAAGTATTTAAAATTCTATATCTACTTTATTCAGATGTATCAAATTTTGAAGCTCATAGATTTGGATGCCTCTCTTGCTAACGGCCACGCATTCTGATTTCTTATTGTTCACGGCAGGTCCTTTCTTGCCTTTCTTTGTTGCCCGTTTTATTCTGAAACTAGCACAGTATCATCCGATAATCTGACGCTGTTAAGATTTTAACCTCGGATATACACTCCTGATCAAAATTTAAGACCACTTGAAAATTTTTATAAGAGACTGATTGTCATGGATACATTATAAACTTTTTCTTACTTAAGGTTACTAATTCTATAATCTAAAAGTTTATCAAGACAAAAACTTATAAGTTGTTCAAAATTATAAGACCAGGGGGTATAAATTGTTAGATCTAGGGTAATTCCAATGTTTTTAGTTCAGTTAGAGATTAGCAATCACTGCGTTAAGGTGTCACCAGGCCTAAAGCAAGCTAACTTAAGGAAGTTGAGTGCGCTCAAATTCTAGATTTCCAAAATTACGGTTTGTCACAGCGGGCGATCGCAGCTAAGGTAAATCGCAGTAAAACTGTGATTTGCAACTTTCTAATGTTTCTGTGTGAATTATGGAAACGCAAAGAATACTCCGGTATTGAGTAGGAGAATAAGACGGGTTGTTGTGAAAGCCAGTCTTCTAGTCAAATTAAGGCAGCCACAGATGCTGATTGAAGTCCAGCAACCATCGTACGGCACTTACGCCAAAAAGGCATGGTAAATAAAAAGCGCAAACAAATTCCTCGGCTGCTTCGACGTCACAAAGGGAACCGTTTAAGGTTTGGTCGTGAATACCAAACATGGGACATTGAGAAGTGGAAGAATTTCCTATTTTCTGATGAGAAAAAAATTCAATCTAGATGGTCCTTATGGCTTCCAACGATATTAGCATAACAAAAACAGGTCTCCTGAAACTTTCTCCACACGTCATAGTGGTGGAGGGTCCTTAATGGTATGGGGTGCCTTCTTACAGAGGGACAATGGAGCTCCAGGTGGTGCAGGATCATCAGACAGTGGCTGGTTATGTTAGTATGCTACAAAAAGCATCGTTGGTGACGGAGGGCCATCGTTTGTTTGGGGATGGATGGTTATTCCAACAGGATAATGCTGCAATCCACGCTGCATGCCAGACCTTGACCTTTCTACAAGAAAATGGGGTCCATCTTTTGAGACATCCTGCATGCTCACCGGACTTGAACCCAATTGAAAATGTTTGGGGATGGATAGCAAGAGATGTTTATCGAAATGGCAAACAATATTCAACAAAAAATGAACTCTGTGAAGCTATCTTCAGAAGCTGGAGCAATATTCCTTGCAGCTTAATGGAAACACTAATTTCTAGCATGCCCCAAAGAATTTTTGAAGTCATCAAAAGCAGTGGAGGTAGAACTCATTATTAAATTTGGTTGTTGAATGTTTTCGTACACTTTTCGTACAATTTCGTAGAATTTTTGTCTCTGGTCTTATAATTTTGATCAAGTGTAAAACGCCTCATTTTATAAAAAATGTCAATTTCTCAATAAGATGTTCGGATTATAACTTTTTGTCTACATAACCTTTTAGATTATAAAATTAGTAACCTTAAGTAAGAAATGTTTAAAATTTTTCCATGAAAAACAGTCTTTTTAAAAAAAAGATCAAGTGGTCTTAAATTTTTGATCAGGAATGGATTCGACGTCGTCGTAGGCTTTATCTTCTTTACTTTAGTTCTATACTAAACGCTTCCATTAAGATGATTGCAAGAGTTGGTTAGAGGTGAAAGAAAATCAGAGCAGAAGAAAGTACTGATGGTGTGTTTCTTTTTGGTTTTTTGGTTTTTTGTTTTTTGTTTTTTTAAGGTGGGCCTCAACTTACCAGGAAGTGACCCATATACTTGATTTCATGACCTTCCTCTGTGGCACAAATGGAATGAGACATGCAAAATCCAGTTATGAAACTGCAACGTTACTGCCGGTGACTGTTATAATTTCGAGTGGTGCCTACTGTAGCATGTCCGTCACGCGTAGCCCTCTTCATCCGCTGTTTAGCCGTTCATTCATTTTATGCCCTTCTGAGCCTGAAATGAGTTCAATTGTTAAGATATACGTCTGGTAGAAATGTTAGCCACCGCTCGTGTACTTCAAGGTGCCTCTATTCTTAGTCGATCTTGATTTATTTTATGACCTTCTAAGTTTGAAACAAGGCCAATTGTCAACCTGATCCCATCATCCATTATTTATCACCATTTGACTTTGCAAGTTTTGGTTGGAGTGGAAAGAAATTCAGAGTAGAAGAAAGTGCTGATGGCGTCAATTTGTTTAAGGTGGGCCTCAATTTGCCAGGAAGGGATCCGCACACTTGATTTCATGACCTTCCTCTGCGGCACATGCAGAATCCAGTTATGTAACTTATAATTTGGCACCTTCTGTAGCCAGTTCGTTATGCATGGCCCTCTTCATCTGCTGGTTTAAGCACTGAGATCTGTTGTAATCTGCTTGTTTCACCATTGGAGTCTTTGGGGTTGGTCATGTTTGGTCTGGGTCCCCATCTTCGCCCTTGCTACCAAGGGTGGCCCTACCAGGAGTTTAGAACTACCAATGGCATTGCTCAAAGAGTCACTGAACAACACAAACCCCTCCACCACAACGAGCGACCATCAGATATACAAAAGAAATTGTTATGAATTTAAATAAGAGCAGAAATAACTTTTTTTTTAAAATGATGATAATTTAAAATCTTATCCTTGCCAAAGGATCAAGTCCAATTCAAACAAAAATGTAAAACTAAATGATATCTTTTAAGAGAAAAAAAAGAAAAAAAGAAAAAACCCTTATTATGTATAGAAACAATATAAACAATAGGTGAGTTATTCAATTTAAGATTAAACAGTTGATCAATTAAGCAGTTAAACTAGGAAATAAACAAAAGTAAACAATGTGCAATTTTAAAATGAGTAAGGCACATAGAACTTTGGCACAATTCTTACATTAAGTGCATTGGCAACTTTATTCAAGATATTCTCTCTATAAGTATTTACCGTCTTTTAAACATTTTGATGATTAAATTCACGACTAAAAAGCAGGTTCAGGACTAGAAACTTTCTGTCATCCATTCCCTATTGCCGTTTGGCTTTGCAAGAGTTGGTTGGTGGGGAAAGAAAATCAGAGAAGAAGAAGGTGATGATCGCATGAATTTGTTTAAGGTGGACCTCAATTTTCCAGTAAGGGACCAACACACTTGATTTCATGACCTTCCTCTGCAGCACATATGGAATGTGTCATGCTGAATCCAGTTATGAAACTGCAACGGGCTGACGCTGTTATAATTTCGTTGGCGCTTTCTGTATCATGTCAGTCATGCGCGGCCCTATTCATCCGCTGATTCAGCAGTTGAGATCTGTTGTAATCGTCATCTGCTTGTTCCGCCGTTGGGGGCTTTGGGGTCGGTCGGGTTTAATGTCGGTCCTCGTCTTCGACTTTGCCGTCACGGGTGGCCCTAGCAGGAGTATAGAATTTCCAACGGCATCGTTGTAAGAGTCATTGGACCAGTCGATACTTTCCACCATAAAAAGCAACGACAAACGTCCGATATATTAAACAAAGCATAAGTGACAGAAAAATAGGTCCTTTATTTCCTTTTGGCTTAATTTCCAAATTTGATCCATTTCCCCACAAAATTTGAGTCTCTTTTTGTATGCGTGAAGGATCATAGCACTCCAGATTTTTGTATACTTCGTTGAACTTTGCAATGTTTATCCTTTTTTTTTATCGCTCACACTACATTTTTCTGCTAATCATTTTTTGTTATGTCAACGAACATTCGTTGCCACTTTTGTGATGCTAACGAATACTCGTTGTCATTTTTGTAATGCTCGTTGTAGTAGAGACTTTGTAATCGCAGCTACAACTATAGTAACGCCGTTAAACAATACTGGTGTCAGATGCCTTCGAATAACACTCGCACTAATAGTACTTGCCCGATAATACTCGCTCGAATAGTAATCCATGTAGTGATCCGAATAGAGAAATAGTATAGAGAATAAAGTAGAGAATAGCGTTCCGTATAGTAATAGAGGATAGAGTAGAAATAGCGATCCGAATAGTAATAGAGGATAGACTAAAAATGGAGATTAATTAGACACACGCTACCTCTTATATATGCATTTCCTCTATAGTCACGTGATCTACACAATTCAATAAGGGGATCACCTGTGTTTGCTCACTGGCGATCTAGGTTCAAACTGAAGTGTCGGCAGCGACACTTTATTCTTATATAACACATTTACAAAAACTCGTTAGGTAGATTAATCAGTATTTTTTCCCACCGTTTCTAAAGAATTATATTCCTTAGTTTTACCAGTTCTAATCTTCCCTGCTAAGATCCGCTATGCCAGACACAATATAGCGAACTACCCTCCTTCTCTTCCTATTCCACTGGTGAGATGGACGTCACCTTCCCTTGAACCTTTGCTTTGTGGAACTGACTCCTAAAAGGATACTTCCCCGACCACTACAGTTTGGGCCTGTGCAAATCAACCGTTATCTGCCACGCATATCCACATAAGCTGTGCCTCTTACTTTATAACGCACTACAACGAGTAACTCTTGTTCCTTGTACAGGGTGAACATCATTATAAGAAAAAAAATCAGCTCCTCTTGTCTTCAATATGACCTTTTTTTAAAAAAAATTCTCACTATCCTCCTGTAGATCTCTGCTACCTCAAGCCTTCTATTCATATCCTATATTATATACATTTAGGCATGCATTTACATCTCAGATAGGTTACTCGTTTCTTCTCTCTGTCCATCTTTCCTTCAATATGCTTAATGGTTGTTAAATTCCCCAAGTTCTTTTACTTCATTATGTTTTTTAATCATTTCCCTCCAAGCGCAAATACCACAAGGAATGGTGTGAATAAATTACCCATAGAGGTGTTGATATGCCGCTAAGCAAAAACAACCATCCAACCAGGAATAGAGGCTCCGGGAACAACCGTCCTGGGTCTGATGATAAACTACATCCAGCAGCAACGCTTTTGATCAGGATTTTGAGAAGTGCAGAACCACTTCTTGTTTGCAGTTGTTTCCAGGTCTACCCTGATTCGGGGTGGTAGCACCTGTTAGGGCCTCAGTTATGGACAAATAGTTAACTCTCAAACTAGGGCCAAACACTATGAAAGTATAAATATAGATTTTTATAATAAAAATACCAGCAATACATTTTGAAAAAAAAAAAAAAAAAACAGAAATACAATTTGGAAAAAACATTATTGCCCGCAATATATTAGACTCTAGACATAAAGCCTCTTTACAAAAATAAGTCAATGCAACCTGATTTCTTACAAAGAACACTTATTCTCTTCATACGAACCTGTCTTAACAATCTTGTTCGTATTAAATAACCCATTGAGGTTGAGATGGCGTAAAACAAAATAAACCAAACCAAACTAAACCTGAGGGATTATTTCATGAACGCCCATGCTTCTAGATAATTTTACATTACAAATTACATTTCGCGATTTGATAAGCAAGATGGAATAAGATAAAAAAAAATTCTTCCAGAAATACCAATTCATCCCAAACTATCACAATTTTCACAGTTTGTGTATGAGACAATAGATTAATATTTTAGGTTTAATTTCAGATCTTTTTAAGTTGAACGAGCAATGAAACTATAAAAGTATAACTGAGGTCATTTATAAAAGTCTGGGGGTCAAACGTATGAATTTTAGTTAATTTGCCCCTGTTTTTTTATTTGCATGTTTGTTTTCATATTTGTCTCTGTCCATCTTTTTTTTTATGTGGATGCATGTTCCTCTCATTGCCTCTAGATGCAAATATGCGAGAGTGTCAATTTGCTTAGCTCTTTCAATTTGTTTAATCAGCGGGCGGTAGGCTATGTCTCTTCCGGCTTTTCTAATGACGTCGGCACTTTTATTGTTGGTAACGAGTTCAAACCCCGGGAAGGCCTTAGGCAAAGCCTCTTTTTTTTTTTTTTTACCTTGTTGGGAAGCCGCCGTGACACGGATAACAAAGACAGTGAATATGGCGTCTCGATTTGATTCAATGGAAATTCATTTCAATATTTTGTTTGAAAATAGGAAAAAAGGTTTAAATACGAAATGAAATTATTTTCTTCAGTTGTATTTTAAAGAACAAGAATTCTCATCAGCCGTGCCGAGCCTATTAAATGTGCTGGCAAATATTGTCACAGCATATATATATAAAAATGTCTTTAATAAATAAATTGTCGGACCTCGTCCATTTTTATATATTAATATATATATATATATATATATATATATATATATATATATATATATATATATATATGCGTGTGTGTATGTGTGTGTGTGTGGAACAAATAATGGTACAGCGTTATTATTTGAATAAATGAATAAGTATTAAACTTTTTATCGCACATTAGTTAAATAGCCTTATTAGTTTTACTGCAATTTTCTACTTCTTATTTATGTGAATTAGGCTCCTCAACCCTAAATAACATAAAAAATAAGAAGCGTGAATGATTACGCTCAACTGAAGAAGAAATGGGGGTCTGTTAATCGCACATTTGACCAAACATTGACGAAATCACGAAAAGACACCAGTCGCAGGTTTCAAACTAAATAAGCTGACCAAATAGTTGAATAAAAATACTGAAATAAAGTAAGTTCATATTTGTATGTGTATTTAAAAAAAAATATGGTTCTATTTGATAACATTTAAATTTATACCTTTTAAAAATTTTGCTAAATGCACCATATTTTCATTTGCTATGTGTGCCGTTCAAAAGATTGAGAAAAACTTGTTTAGATCAACAGCCATCAAGCACAATGGATAGACTGCGCGACAGTATGCAAAGGTAATATTAGGCAGTTCGGAAAATAAGGTTCGATTTTAAAACTTTTGTAGCTGAATACAAAAGGAATATCCCACATTAGCGAAAAGGGTTTTATCAGTTTTATTGCAATTTGTTTACCCTAAATAACATCAAAAATAAGAAACGAGAAAGACTACGCTCACCTGAAGAAGAAATGGGGGTCTGCTTATCGCACATTCTAACAAACATTGAAGAAATTGCGAAAAGCCACCGGGCACAGGTTTCACACCAAATAAGCTGCAGAAATAATTGAATAGAAACATTGAAATAAAGTTTATATTTGTGTGTATATCTTTTTAAAATCTATGGTTTTATTTCATATTTCATATACCCTTTAAAAACGTTTCTAAATGTGCCGTAATATTTGCCCCTCGGTGTGCCGTTGCTTAAAATGGGGAGAAACACTGTACTAAGATATACTAGGACTTGTGCATATAGGATTTATATAAGTGTCATACAAATATTAAAATCAACCTCAATACTTCTGTTTTCTCGCTATATATTCTATCTATACTATTTGTACGCGGGATAATTTAGTTCCTTTGTTTCTCTCGTAATCAAATGAAAGCCTCTACGTATACATTTAACATTTAAAATATTTGCCAAGTGTACCATGATATTTTCATTTGCTCTTAGGTGTGCCGTTGCTTAAAATGTGGGGGGGTACAAAGCACGAAAGTATAAAATAAGAAAAAAAAAACTAAATAACGTGTTTCGTCACAAGAAAGAACTTCAGATTAATAAATTTTTTATCGAAGGAATCTTTCGTATATACAAAGCAGAGAAAAAATGCAATGAAAAGTCGACAAAAACTATTTTGATAGATAAAGGGAAGCTTATTTTATTTATTTATTTATTTATTTATTTCAAATCATTTTCCCCAAAACAAGGCGGGAATGCCACTAGTACGGAGGGGTTGACAGAGAGTGAAAGTTGAGGAGAAAAACTGATTATACAAAGCAATGAGGAAAGGACAAAAGATGAACAGGATTCAAGAAGAAAGAAGATGGTGATTGACGTTGCATTTTATTTTATTTTTATTTTTTATTTTTATTTTTTTGTAGTTATCAGGAAAGTAAATGAACGGAAAAGCGTACCACAGGCGGGAAGTGCGTGAAAAGATACTGCTGAAGTAGAAGTAACGGTTACATTTAGCTATATCAAAAGTTAACGAGTGGGATCTTGATGCCTTACGTGACTTAGAGGCTCTACCTTTTAAATAAACAGTAAAAAAAAATTGATAAGCTTGTTAAATTAAAGTAGGGTGCACATGACTAATTTTCAGGACACATTAGTGTGCCTAGGCTCTCTAGTTGAGAAACACTGATATAATTTTTTATTTAAATTTCACACATGTTTCATTTATGTATATACTAGCTTAAAACCCTCCCTATCGAATGGCATTTAAGCTAGCTTCTGTGGAGGTCTCTTAATTTGATGTTCATCGCAATAAGGTAGGGAGGAATAGAACGCCTCTGACCTATTTTTCGGAAGACATTTCCCCGACAATCGCCCAAGTTGTCGCCACCTTTTCGTGGAACGATATCGCCATGATAAATCAATCGCAAGCCACAGCGTCAAAATTTTCCATGACAATGCCGTGTCTCACTGAAAGATTGGTCAAATTTTTAGTGAGACAGAAGCCCAGTCAGTCTCAGTAGAGTGGTACTAAAAAACTGAATAGAGAAAGAGACGAGACCCCAGACAGTCACCTGAGGTTTTTTATGAAAGGTTATTTCCTTTCCAAACAATAACATATCTCCCCTCCCCCTTCTCCACCAACTTCCAACTACGCCATCAAATCTTCCCCCTACAGGTATGGCAAAATTAAATCAAGTTTCCATCTATCTTTTAGTAAAGAAAAATGGAAAAACTTAGCCGGCCCGTTTCGTCATTTGAGAGACTATATCAAGGCAAATGCAAGGATTTTATTTTGTAGCAAGTATTTATATACAAGAGCAAAAATGTTGTTGGTTTTCAAAAATTTTAAATTTAAAACATCCATAAACTTAGCCGGCCCGTTTCGTCATCTGAGAGACTTTATCAAGGCAAATGCAAGGATTTTATTTTGTAGGAAGTATTTATATACAAGAGCAAAAATGTTATTGGTTTTTCAAAAATTTTAAATTTAAAAACGCTCATGAATATTAATCAGGTTGGTCGAAAAGTCAGACAAGTTATGGAGGACACGAAGTGATACAATTCGGTGTCTAATAAACGAAAGTAAGTAATGTTTTTGATTTTTTTATATGCAAATTATTTTGGGATTAATTTATGCGACATATTCTAAATAACATGATGTTATAAATTTAACAGTTTTATTTTAATTTTTTAGCTTTTTTTTATATATATATATATATATATATATATATATATATATATATATATATATATATATATATAATATTTATATTGTATGATGGCCTGGGAAAGTTGTAATTCTTTCAGGAATGGATGTACTGGAAAACATCCGGAACGCAGATTTATATTTTGATAAGATTCGATTGCAGCACTCTCAAAGATTTTCCTTCAAATAAATGCAACGTTATTTAGATGTTTCAAATTTTGTTAAATTTAATGGTTGATGGGTTTTGTGTATGAACATCTGCACAAATTACTGTTGTAAAAAAATTAAGTAAGTCAGCACTAGGGGCGGGGGGGGTCCTTGAACGGATTAATCTATTTTACATTGTTTCCTGTGTGGAAAATATTTTCGGTCTACGAACGTTTCGGGTTACGAACGGTTTCCAGGAACAAATAAAATTCGGGAACCGAGGTTCCAATTTATTCTAATGTTGTCACATTCTTAAATGTGTCTGAAACTTGTTTGGAGTGTAGGATTATTGTTTATTATTCATTATGTAGAGGATAACAATAATAGATTCATCGAAACTTCTGAGCTTAATGGACGGCGTTTCACGAAGCTTTGAAGTCAGTCATGAGATGAATTGGCTATACCTTTATCAACGCATCGACTATATATATATATATATATATATATATATATATATAAATATATGTGTGTGTGTTTGTTTGTGTGTGAATAAAGACTAAAAGGAAACTTATTTTTAGTTAACGCGTTTCGTCTTCTGAGGAACTTTATCAAGACAAACATTTGCTTTGATAAAGTCTCTCAGAGGACGAAACGCGTTGGCTAAGATAAATTCTCCTTTGATCTTTATTCATATTGTCCTTTTACAGATATAATCTATCTGAAAATTTAACGCACATACACACACACACACACACACACACACACACACACACACACACACACATATATATATATATATATATATATATATAAAGAAATATAGTTTTAAGGGGTGCTATATTTATGGGATAAAGTGCTCAATAGAGCTTCAGAGATAGAGCGTGTGTAAATATAAAAGTGAACATTGAAGTCAACACTCAGAAGCGACAGGCTGTTTCATGCATGTCGCCTCTGAGTGTTGACTTCAAAGTTCACTTTTATATTTATATTTACATAGGTGTGTGTGTGTAAAACCGAAACCCTATCATTTGCGCGACTACGGTTTCTACCAAGAGGAAGGTCCGTGTTTCTGATATTTTAAATCTTAATTGGCCATTCTTTTTTAGCGAACATCACTTTTTGACAAAGATTAAATCTATGATATATATATATATATATATATATATATATATATATGTGTGTGTGTGTGTGTGTGTGTGTGTGTGTGTGTGTCTGTATACATGTAAAAGACAATAGGAAAACTATATTATTGGCCAACGCGTTTCGTCCAATATGAACTTTTTCAAGGCAAAAATGAAATGAAGTACTTTCCTGTTGTCTTGGGAGAGTAGTAATTCTGTTAGCCAACGTGCACACCTATAACGAGAAATCAAAAGAATGGTTAAATCCGTCAACGCAACAATAAAAACAATATTTGTACACGTGAAAGTACTTGACGTAATTTTCAGATTACGATATGAATACGGTAGCGTTTTCTAAATTCTTACAGTTGCTAAGGACATTTTGTTTGTTGTTAATAGTTACTTTGTTTTCAATAAATTCATTTCCTTTTTGCCTTGTAAATGTCCACATTGGACGAAACGCGTCGGCTAATAATATAGTTTTCCTATTGTCTTTTAACATTATACATATTGTCTTTTTCTACAAGTTAACTCTGAGATATTTTTTCATATATATATATATATATATATATATATATATATATATATATATATATTTCAATTTTAAGTGCAATTTTAATTTATAATTACATGAATCATTCACACAAAAAATTTAAAATTCAAACTCAGCGTTGCGACCGCACGTTCCAAAACAATAACACATTTCTCCCATTTTTGGGGATTACATCTCTATTTCCGTTGTCCTCTTATTACCGAGAAGTAAAAACAAGAACAAATCTATTTCCATACCTGATGATGTCTGTAGGAACAGACGAAAGCTTGTAAAAATTAAAAAGACCTTATACAACTGGAATTTATAAACAGGGATCATATCATTCATATACAAGTTCGGGGTTGGTGTATCTTATTGAAATTGTTTGCGAAGATGTATTCTCGCCATTTAAATCATTAACCTCTATATTTGTTTTTGTTTTTTTTGTGTGTGAATGATTCATGTAATTACATATATATATATATATATATATATATATATCACAAACAAAATATACGATTTGCATAACTTAGATGCTAAAATGATTCCTTGACTCTAACTTACAAAAATATATCAATTTTAAAAATCTCTGTGCATGAAATTAATAAAACACATTTTGCATTTTAATTCAATTTTAATAATTTTATAAAAATAAATCTTTAATTTAAAAAAAAATGCAGTGATGCAATGTCTTTGATATGTTTGCCTGTATTGGCTTTTTTCCTTAGTACCTGAACGGCATGAACTTAAGCGAGCTGATAGATTTGAAAATAAGTTTCGCTGTTTACTGCTGAACTAGTAGTCATACGAACGTCAGTTCTGTACTAATAATTTCTTTTCCCGCACTTCTCACCCGTGGAATTCTCTTCACTGTCACGTAATATCTTCAAAAATTTAAATGCAACGTCAATAGCCATTTTCTGTTTTCCTGGAACTAGTTTTTTTTATTGTCTTTTTACTCACTTCTCCTCAATATAGTCTTCGGATTCCCTTTCACTCCTCGTAACCCCCAGTGTCCTAGTGGCATTATCGCATTGCATGAAATGATTACAAATACACACACACACACACCTATATATATATATATATATATATATATATATATATATATATATATTACTGTAATTTTTCATTATGCTTTGAAAAGCAAAACGGTTGACAATGTGCCGAGCGTTCATTAGAACGTGAAAAAAGTGATCTATTATGTAATTTTTTCCTCTATGTTATAATGTCTTGGAAAAGGTCGAAAGTACTTGGAAAATGAAAATAAAATAAATTTAAACAGCTATAGCACATTTCTCTCGTTCTTTAACATCAATACACGGAAGGTTATTCGTGAGTATGAACGGATTTTATTAAAAATTAGCCGACATAATATCTGTAATTGATTCAATCAGACATGTCTTAAAGACAATTTGCTGCCTAAATACTCACACACACACACACACACACACACACACACACACACACACACACACACACACACACACACATATATATATATATATATATATATATATATATATATCTACTCCAATAGCTCTATGTCTCGCACCTCTCGCCTGTGGAACTCCCTTCTCTATTCCAGTTTCCCTGAGAGCTATAATCTCCAGCTATTCTAATGTAATGTCACTCGACATCTCCAGTTGCCTTGATCTATCCACTACCCTTCTCCTCATCCTTTCTTCTATCACTTCTATCTGATCTTGCTCCAAATTTTCTGTAACTTTTCTTGCGTCCTAGTGGCTTCCCGCCTTGCTTTGGGTGAACCGCATAAATATATATATATATATATATATATATATATATATATATATATATATATATATATATATAAAATTTCATCAAACTCTATCGATAGGAACAATACATAGATAGGAACTGACGAATCCTGTCAAATGGATTTTTTTCCATTTTATCATTCAATTACCCACTGTTAGCATGATATATAGAATTTATAACCACAATTGATGTATCAAATCAGTAAAAAATCATGGATATATAGAATTTATATCTATCATATTCGCCTCTATATATGTATGGATGGCAGACAGTCGCAATCCTTTTGTAAGCTAGTCGGCCATAGGATCTCTGTATGTATTTATTTTCTCCCAGCACATCCATGCGTCCTCACTGTGTGGCTATGACGGTCGGCACTTAGTGAGGGGTGGAGAAAGAAAATTCAAGAGTTTAGTCTAGAATTTTCCATCCACTACCCCCTGGGAAGACTGATCCCCCCTTATTTCTCAGTCAGGTGCATATAATTAGAAGAAAGAACGAGTAAAAAGAAATAAAGAAATAAAAAGAAAGAAAGCTCTCTGCATATCGATGTTTTTTCTTTCTTCATCATCAACGTCGTCGGCATAGACAACAACAACAATAACGAAACTGTCAATCCAAGCAGAAGATAAAAAAAAAACAGAAATGACGTCACCAAACCAAACCAAAATATCAACAACAATGAAGTTTATAGTGGATGTGTCTTGTATTGTTGTTGTTAATAATATAAAAAAAAGATTAACTATATGGGAAATAATTATAAAAAAAAAACAAAAAAAACTTTTCTCTAACAACAACAAAAAACAGTTACTGGAGTACTAACCTTAAGACTAAGAGCGAATACAAAATACTGTCATGTACAGTCACTTCCTACTTAACGACTTACATATTTTATGAGGCCCGAACTTACGACGAGCTTTTTTGAAATAAATTTCAAAATCGATGAAAAAAACTTAACAACATATATTACTTCTGTTTATAAATGCATATTGGAAAATAAAATCCTAACATCTACCTTGATAATTGACGTTGGTAAAGGTTTTTTTTCATTTTGTCTATTTTCATTTTACAGACATTATATTTATATCTGTATCCTGTATCTTACGCTCCCACAGACGCATATATATATATATATATATATATATATATATATATATATATATATATATATATATATATATATGAGACATTTTTATGTTTATACATTCTTTTTTATAGATACAAATATTTAAGTAAATGCTCTGTTTATAATAAACAATATTAAAACAACATTTACCGACCTGAATGTCCGAGAAATTTTCAAAGAAAATATTCGTCCTCCGACAGGCATTTAAATTCATAAATAATATTTGCCCTATTTAATTTTGTTCTAGGAGGTGAATTATTATTTTTAACTATAAGGTTAGAAGTTTTAAATTTTTGCCCATTTAGGAATTGTATTCCTGATCAATCAAAATTCGTAAATAATTATATAGGCCACACTACAACATGTTTGACACGCAGACTACACCTTTCTGACCATAGCTCAGTTAGAACACATTTAAATATTCATGGAGACATACCGGACACTATTCGTAACATACTTGTCGATAACACTAATATAATAGCATCATCTACATGGAAACAAAAAAAAATGAAAACATTTTATAAAACATGCATGCAACAAAGTATTTCTTATTTAACAGTTAAATCCTTATTCTTATTTAACAGTTTAATCCTTGAAAATGTCTAAATGTATAGCCGAAAGTGCTCGGATAAAAAGAACATTCGGGCAGTTTTTGTATAATTTATCACCCGAAAAGAAAAACATTATTAGATCGCATGAGAAATTGTATAAAAAAAAAAACTAAATAAAAGTACCTTGTCTGTCGTTTTCAATGAAATGTGCATGAAAGAAGGATCGCTGGCTATATATATATATATATATATATATATATATATATATATATATATATATATATAAATCGGTTGATTTCCTAATTTTTCTATACTTAAAAGCTCTACATGTTATTTTTTTATCTTTTTATATGTGTATTGAGCAATTTTAATCCTACCGTTTTCTGGTTTGATTCAACTCTGACCTTTAAGTTTTTATTATCATAATCACAACACACACACACACACACACACACACACACATATATATATATATATATATATATATATATATATATATATGTATGAATAAAACAGACCACTTTAAGGTTCCATGTTATAAATTATTTCACCGCAGCCCTTTTAAAGGGCTCTGGAACATCAGACTTTACTTGCAAAGGTTGAAATGAAAATTTTTTTGCGTTTGTTTGATTTTCATTGGTTAATTAGGTTTCACGTTCATTCGACTTGTTAAGCAACGTTAGTATCATTTATTTCGAACCCAAGGTGAGACGACGCGTTACTTTGTCGAATTCTGATGCAAAAAGATATGAGTTTTTATTAGGTGTTGGAAGCCTGCATGACAGCCGGAAATTAAACTAATTTTTCTACGGAGGAAGATATCTGTCAAAATTACTTTCGGTCAACTTTTTCAACAACTTTTTTAACTAAGCAGTTATGTTTAAAAATAGGAAAATATTCTAACGTTTTATTGCGTTCCTGGGATAACATAATGAGGAAAGAGGGCCTGGAGAATCTGATACCCACGGGTCGAATAGAGGGAAAGAGAGACAAGGGAAAACAACGCATGACATACCTAGCGGACTTTAGCAAGTGGATTACAAAACGTGGTCTGGGGGAGGTGGTAGAGGGAAGGAACTTGTTGAGAGCAGCAAGGGATAGAAGGAGGTGGAGATCCATGATCGCCTACGTCCTGAAAGGACACGGCACATAGAAAGAAAGTTACCCCTATATTTTCTGATAATGTCGTTTATGGACGTCTGTATTTGCAAAAATCGTCATGTTTATTCGAACGCATAAAAAATTCAAAATACTTTTTTAAAATATAGGGGATCGCTGAATTGTAGTAACCTTTTCCATTTATGATTAGTTATTATAGCTTTTACTTCATAATAATATCACTTTACCTCTACAAATTAATACTGAATTTTAAACTTTATAAATTATTTTAAATCTTGTTTAAATACATCATTTATCGATTTTTTTTTGTTCATATGACAACAGTGTTCATAATATATCTTATTCATGAAAGCAATTAACAGCTTTTCTAACTAACTAATGTCTCAGTTTTATTGCAATTTCTGTTTCCGATTCAGAGTAGATTTTCGGCATCTGAGGATATTGTTTGACAAAAAAAATGATGATTTAAATCCTCCAAGGACTTCTGTTTATAACTAATATAAATGTACAAAAATGAATTTCTCGAAATTTCACAAAAATAAATAAGTGAAGGCGGGATGGAAAGATATGCACAAAAAATGATTTTATCAAAATTTTCTAAATAGGAAAAATTTCTAAAAAAATGTCATTGATTTGTGAATAAGTCTTTAACGTTTCATTAAAATCTGACAATTATTTGATTTTTGCAAGAGTCATACCAACTGTACCAACGGGTCTTGGTGATGAAGAAGAAACTGAATAGACTCGATATAGCGCCGCCACTCACCAGTTCCGGTGCTTTCTGCATTCTGTTGAGGATTCTCCTAGACTCGATATATATATATATATATATATATATATATATATATATATATATATATATATATATATTATAATTAATTGATTTAAAATATTTTTTTCGCTACACAGTTCCAACCATGTTTCAAAAAATAGAAGCTTCTATTTTTGAAACATGGTTGGAACTGTGTAGCGAAAAAACCATATTTTAAATCAATTAATTTATAATATTAATGCTCTGTAAATTTACATTGAGCACTATTTTGTAAAAATAAAATATCTATAAGAACACCGGATTTTATATCTTGTTCTTTCTTTTATATATATATATATATATATATATATATATATATATATATATATATATATATATACAGAGAGAGAGACAGAGACAGAGAGACAGAGAAAGAGAGAGAAAGAGAGATTGAATGATTTGTTTTTTTAAAGCTTATCAACCTTTTTCAGGTTATTTAAAGCCAGAGTAGATTTTTAGATTGTAAGAGTTTTTTTTTTTGATATAATAATGATTTACTAATAAATAAGCTACTAATTAACCCATAGCTGGAGGAGAAGAGATGGATGCATAGCTTTCCCAATGTTATTTGGTCGTAAGTGGATATGACGACCCAGACTTGACTCCGATTTCTAATTCCGTGTCATTATTCATTACACCACCCGCACATCCAAGCTTACCACTCAAGAAAACTCATTAAAGGAAATCTCATGCCTTCAAGCCGGTAGACTAAATAAATACTTTAGAAGAAACTGTAGCCTCTTCTCGAAAACGAATATCCAATGAGAATGGCGATTGAATTAATACTCCTGCCCGGTCTTTTGAAGAAGAGTAGAGGTTTATCCATTGTTTCTGATTCCGGATAGGGTTTCCGGTTCCTTCTAAAATATATTTCAACTTTATTCTTCTAAAATCTCCGCCTATTTATTTATTTGTTTATTCCTTCAGTCGGAGTAGTTAGGTTCGCCTATCGTCCCGTCCATACACCTCTCTGGTTTTTGGAAATGGAGTAGAGGTGTATCCCTTGTTCCCCGTTTAGCATTATTTCCGGTTCCTTCTAATGTCTTATTCTTTTACACTCCGAGTGGCCTCTTGCGTCTTAGTGGACTTATCGCCTTACTTGGGTCAAATTAATTAAAATATAGTTTTAAGGTATGCTATATTCATGTGTTACAATCGTCAGATTGGTAGATTACTTTTAAGCATGAAACGTTTATACATACATACGTATATATATATATATATATATATATATATATATATATATATATATATTCTATCTACCTCTCTCTTTCCCTGTGTCTCTTTCAATGTCTTGATCTATGATCTCTCTCTCTCTGTATATATGGATGTGTATGTGTGTGTATAATGACCAGAAATATATATATATTGGAAATACAATTGGTTGGGTAATTAAACCTTTATAATTTTAAATATTTCTTTAATATGTTCTCAATAAATATGCAAATAATAAGAATAGTTAACTTATATTAAGTCCCTAAACTATTTACTTAAAAAATTAAATATTTAAATTAATAACATTCATCATTTTTTAGACATCTAAATTTCTATCAAGCATTGAAATCTATCTTTTACGTAATTTTGTTAAAACAAAATTACAGCCTCTTTCGATTCACTTCCCTCTCCCCCTCTCTCTTTGCCGTAACACTCATTTGGATATATCTGTATTATTGTCATCTGTCTCCTCCCTTTTTCCCCCTTCTTTTCTCCATTCCCTTTCCTACATATCATTTCCGTTAAGTTAACCGTCTAAACAGGTCAAGGTTCGGTCACTCCTCCTACCCCAATATAAATCATACTTAAGAGAGATATGAAATTAACCCCTCCCTATACTCTATCTTGTCTCTGTAACTGCCACTCTCACTCCCCCCCACACCGTTAAATTACAAAAATTAAACTACCCATCAATTTCTAATCCCATTTTTCCTTTCATTTCGTTGTTGGAATTGTTACCTGATGATCCGGAGTCCTTTAAAAAGGATTTTGGTGAAATGAATTATTGTAATAGTACCTTAAAGTGGTCTGTTTTTCATTAAATATATATATTTATATGTGTGTGTGTGTGTGTGTGTGTGTGTAAAGGGAAAAGGTTATGGTAGTTCCAACGAGTGCATATTAAAAAGAAAGGAGAAACGTTTTTGGTTGTAATGTGGATTTTTTTTAAATGAAAAATAAAGCATAATATATTTTTAAAAGAAAACAATCCAATTTTACAACCAAAAACGTTTGCGGTTTCTCTCCTTTTTTTATATATATATATATATATATATATATATATATATATATATATGTATATAGCTCTTGGTCCATACGCACGCGCGCACACACACACACACACACACACGCGCGCGCACGCACGCACACACACACATATATATATATATATATAGGCAGCAATCTATCTTTTTTATACATGTTTCGTTAAAAAAAAAAAATTAAGCTTTTTATTTTATTTTTCTTGTTTCATACAAGTGTTTTTTTTTCTG
>CAHIKZ030003794.1:2052500-2112500 GCA_903632075.3 Acanthosepion pharaonis
CGCCAGGGCAGGGCCAACTACATTGCATATCCGCCTCTGGAGCCTATCAAGAATCCCGAGGCAAACAGAAGGGGCACCAGACCATATATGGCAGCAATACTCCATGCAAGGGCGAATTGTTGATTTGTAGATCTGGAGGATCGACTCCGGGGAGAAAAACTTCCTGGCGCGGCTCAGGGAGCCAACTTTCCTTGCGGTGGACGAGGCAATTGACTCAGTGTATTTATTCCATCTCAGGTCAGCAGTCAACGTGAGACCGAGAAGCCGCAGAGAGTTGCTCTCGAGAAGTTGAGCGTCAGACATTCTAATGGAGGGAAAGGAAGGATCTCTGTGGTGATTAATAGAGAGCAGTTTTGTCTTAGAAGCGTTGAAGTTGACCAGCCAATTCATGCCCCAGTTCACAATCGATTGGAGGTCCTTTTCGAGACGCACGGCAACGTGATTTTTGTCAGCGAGACTAGATTTGTTTTTGAGGCAGGAATAAATTGTGGTGTCATCCGCGGAGATGCCGACTTGGGAAGTTTTTATATATATATATATATATACATATATATATATGGAAATTAGCGGCGTCTGGCCGAGTATTGTTTAAAGTCTCACCTGCAAACAGGCATTACAAAGAGAGACTCGCCATCCATTGATCGAGTAGTTGGTAACACTATCGTTTGAATTTTATAAAATCTTTCTCTTAAAACAATTTTCCATAAAAATAGATTTCTTATATCGGCTACTATTGCTAGATGGTGGGGAGTTTCCTTCCTAACCTTATGTTTGAAGTAGTGTGGAATATCAAAATCTTAATTATGTCAATATTTTCTCTTCAATTTACGTGTGATTTTCATGTTAGTTAATGTTGACAGAAGCCCTCAAGCAAATATAGTTTCTGTCATTGAATGTGTTTGGTAGACGGCATGACATTCATATGAAAGTCTCGATATGACGATGACAGGTTTTTTATGTTATTTTTTTTATTGTAGCAATTAGCTCTGTTGGACAAACTAACCCAAGTGCAGCCTATTCTATGCTTAGTTTCCTTCTCCTATATTAAAATTCCTTACAATTAATCCATACATTGAGATATTTGACGTGTTTTAGTTTTTACTAATTCTACATACTAAATTTTATGATGGATCCACGGTGTATGCCGCCATTACTCTCATCCCAAAGAAAACTTAAAATCTCTATCTATAAAAAGCAGTATGTGTGTGTGTGTGTGTGTGTGTGTGTGTGTGTGTGTGTGTGTGTGTGTGTGTGTGTGTAACGAATGCATGGCCGCAATTTTTGACGGATTTGTACCAAAATTTACATGCACATGCTCCAAGTTAACGGGAAGTCCAAGACTGACTTTGCATTTCCCAGCTCCCATCGATAGTGGAAATAATCGATTTTTCATGCTTCTACGGCAGTTTTCATGTAGTTTGCGGCCATTTTGTACTGGCCAGAGTGAGAGCCTATAGCTGGCTCCCACGAATAGGCAGGAAGATTCTATTGGCCAGCATGAGAGCCAACAGCTTGCTAGCATGCAAAAAAATCGATAGCTGCATTCGCACAAGTAGGAAAAATTTAAATCTGCATGGCACTTTACTCGAATTGGCTCATTCGCTTGCTTAAACTAAAAGTTGATTCTGATTCCGCAGAACTGTGTTGGATGTGAAAAAGTATTTGTTGTTAACATTCTTTTTTCATTCGGTTTTTCCAGTTACGAGTCCTTTTTTAAAGCCGATCGTTTTGTGTTCATTTTGTTTAGTTCTTTTTTCGTAACCGATTTAATGTTTAATATAGAGCTTAGAAAAAATTCGCAGTGTGAGATAGGCAAGAAGTAAGGTATGTAGTAACATCAGCACGGCAAAGGGCACTCGTTTAAAGGCAAGGAAGGGCAAAAATATTTTAAGTCAAGTGATAGTGATTGCTGTATGAGTCGTACGATTTTAGAATCAAGCCCGGGCAACGCCGGCCCATGCTGCTAGTTATGAATATATGCAAGATAGATGATGATTAACTTAATTGAAGAGGCCAAGGTTGTAGTGTTCTGGCAAGTTTCCACGTGGGAGACTTTTACACAAAATGGTAGTTATTAGAAAAAAATTTTCTGGATGAAAACAGTCCTTATGATATGAAAACGAGAGAAAAGAGGTGATTCTGTTCTGTGGACGTAACAAAGCGTATCCTAGCTGTAAAGGTCTGGTTAGAAATAAAGAATTGATTTCCTCTGAATATTTGCCATATAAATAGCGATAAAAATAAACTTACGTCATTACAAATGTGAGAAAGAGATTACTGGGTGGAAAAAAAAATCCACCACCGCCTACAAGAGTGCGTAAATGATTTTAAACACTATCAAGCCTAGAAAGTGAGATTTGAGCAACTCAAATCCTGATATGATAGCCATATGCCATTTTTGGTCTAAGAGACATGCACTTTCTAGAGCACAACAGTTTCCAAACGTTGCGAAGCGCCTCGTGGGTGTGGCGAAAAAGGATAGCAGGTGAGGCGGAAGAGGATAGCAGGTGAGGCGGAATGATTGAAAGCCAATCAAATATTTCGAAACCAGATGCCTTCATCTATCCCCTATCCTTCTCTTCATTCTTTCCTCCATCATGCCTCTTTACTCTCGCTCCCACTCTATACTCCACTGCGCACTCGTGGAGTCCCGCCTTGCATGGGGTGAAATGCTTAATATATATATATATATATATATATATATATATATATATATATATTATAATTTTATCATATAGACAAAACCATTTTTTACTGCATTTCAACTGCACTTCGACGGGTGAGAATCGAAAATGATTTTCGATTCTCACCCGTCGATGTGCAGTTCAAATGCACTGAAACGAAGTTGCATCTTTGTAGTGAGTAAAATGATTTTGTCTATATGATAAATTTATAATAAACAAATAATTATCGCTCTACTATCGGTATCGAGCCCTCTTTTGGATTAATGCTGTGAACGTTGGAATTTATATATCACCTTCGTTCTCATCACATCGGATATATAGATAGATAGATAGATTTTCTTATTGCTACAAATAACTGCTGAATTGAATATCACATGTAACTAAAAGCGTATTTAACGACGTCAAGATGTTGCCATTCCACATTACTTCAAACAAAAAACCAGGAAGAAAACCGCCATCAATGTTGGAAAGAGCGATAACAGCTATTAGGCTTGAGAAACCTATTTTCATGAAAAAGAATTTCAGGGAAAAGATTTAGTAATTTGAAACGATTGTTACAAACTTGCCGGTCAATAAATGGCGACTGTTTCCTTATAAGGAAAGGTTGCATCTTCACATTACCATCACCATTTGTAAAGTAATTGATTTATGGGATTGATTTACGCAGGTCCTTATAAAATTATAAACTTGGACACTCAGAGGTCATGAAAAAAAGAGTCGTAACTTTGCGATTGGGTTGTGTCTCTTTATCTCTGACTAGCAATAGAGCCCGCCATTGCCCGGGGATGTAACAGTAAGAGATAGATCAAGTATCGACCATCATAAGGACTGAAAAATAAAACTAATAAAGATTATTGTTTAAGGTTGACGGACACGCATGTTTTAATTAGTTTTTTTTGTTGTTGTTTTGTTTTGTTTGTTGTTTTTTTTTTGTTTTTTTACGAATGGGTCAAACCCAAACTCAAACAAAAACATTGTTTTCAATCGTTATGAGTCTACCAATTGAATAGAATTTTATCATAAACAATTGTCTTGTAAATGGAATTTTTAAAGCATTCTGAATGTAAAAATAAAAAAAAGTGTGCAAGACAATAAGAAACACTACCTGCCAAAAAAAAGTGAAGTTTTGTTGAAATCGGTTGAAAAATGTAGGAAATCGATCCCATATATAAACGAACACACACTGGGCACTTCGGCGTGGTGTAATGGTTAGCAACTGAAAAGTGAGTTCGATCCTCACTAGATGCCCCATACTTTCGGCCTTGTGCCACATCTAAGCTACGCTTAGAAAATAACAATAAACGAACACACACACACACACACACATATACAAACAACCTGGGTTTTATAATAAGTATAACTCGATATGAGTTGTCCCCCTTTCATTCTCGAAAGAGCAATGCCTCTTAATCGTTTTTTCAAATTGATTTTGTGCAAAAACAATTGTATTTTTCCAATTTTTGGCACTGTCAGAACCACCACAATGTAATTTTACGTAGTCCTGTGAAGTTTTGTTGAAATCGGTTGAAAAATGTAGGAAATCCGATCCAATATATAAACGAACAGACACACACACATACAACCTGGATTTTATAATAAGTATGATTTCTTTTTCATTGTCTTCATTTTTGCTATTTATTTCAGTCTCTTTTGTCCGGGGACTTTCAGTTGAACTGTCGAAATAAGCTACCCAGACGAATGCGACAACGCCTAAAACAGACCATTCTGAAGCCGATAACAATTTAAGCAAACACAAGAAAAAAAGGACTCCGTGTCGGTTTAACTCTCTCTGTATCTTTTTTCCAATCGCTCTCTCTCTCTTTCCTTCTGTATCTTTTTTTTCTGTAGCATTATGTTCTTTCTACTAATTAGGGATGGAAAGAATCGGAGACGGCGGCGAAGGGAACGAAAAGGCTCTATAATTATGTCTATGGCCTGGGCGTTCATGGGAAAAAAAAGACAGTGAAAAGGAACTCGCAGGCAAATATGTTGGGGTAGGGTAGAGCGTCATGTGTGCGCTGGGTATGCAGTGATGGCGGTTATGTTCAAGATGAAGGGGCTGGTGTAGGCGTGAAGGCACCCTTTGACATACAATCTCTTGATGTTTTCGTTTTTTAATAAATTTCTTTTTTTTATCATTTTTCTACGTGTAATCCTGAAAAGTTCAACATCAGGAAAAGAAAATAATCCAAAGAAATCCTAACTGAAAAAGCAGATATAATCCGTAATGAAAAATTTGCCTTCGGACGCAATGGGTATACAGATGTACACAGATAGGCTCACAATGAGACTGATACTCTCTTTTCTTGGGGGGTGGGGAATTCAGAGGCGATTTTGATAACAAAATCGACAACAATTGTAAATAAACAAAGCAAAATAATTCCTAGAGAATAAAACATGTAAAATCCTTTGCGATTTTGAAATTAAAATAGATCCCATGTTCATTGACGCGAAAGTGAATGCAATAGTCTATGGTAAAATTCGAACTCGGCCCGCCAGATCTCTTATCCGCGGCAATAAACATGATGCTAATTACGGTCCCGATTAGGCAATGTATATTAGTTAAACACAGTGGAAAATAATTATTATAATGTTAGAACAGAAATTAATTACTAAAATATTGCATATATTAAAAACATGCATGAATATACATAAATGATTTTGTTTAAAAATTTGGTTGAATATATGAGCAAAGGCGAAGTTTTTTTTTTTTTTTTTTTCATTTCACCCCAAGCAAGGCGGGAAGCCACTAGGACGCAAGGGGTTACAGAAAATTTAGAGCAAGATCAAATAGGAGTGATAGAAGAAAGGATGAGGGTAGTGGATAGATCAAGGCAACTGGAGATGTTGATTGACATTACACTTGAATAGCTGGAGATTATAGCTCTCAGGGAAACAGGAGAAGGGAAGGGAGTTCCACAGGCGAGAGGTGCGAGACATGAAGCTATTAGAGTAGAAGAGACGGCTAGGAGTTTCGACAGTGAAAGGGTTGAGAGCGGGATGCCAGCCTCGTAGGGTGCTGGAACTCATGACATCTGGGAACCAGCGAATGCAGCTCCTCGGAGCAATTTCCATGAAAGTATTTGTAGAACAGACAAAGGGAGGCGACGGCGCGTATGTGAGAAAGTGACTGTAGACGAGACGCCAGGGCAGGGCCAACCACATTGCATATCCGCCTCTGGAGCCTATCAAGAACCCCGAGGCAAAAAGAAGGGTCACCAGACCATATATGGCAGCAATACTCCATGCAAGGGCGAATTGTTGATTTGTATATCTGGAGGATCGACTCAGGGGAGAAAAACTTCCTAGCGCGGCTCAGGGAGTCAACTTTCCTTGCAGTGGACGAGGCAATTGACTCAATGCATTTATTCCATCTCAGGTCAGCAGTCAACGTGAGACCGAGAAGCCGCAGAGAGTTGCTCTCGAGAAGTTGAGCGTCAGACATTCTAATGGAGGGAAGGGGAGAAACTGATTAATAGAGAGCAGTTTTGTTTTAGAAGCGTTGAAGTTGACCAGCCAAGAAAATGGAAACCTCAGAAATTGACACTTGAAATTTCCAAGGATACCTAATGAGGAAAAAAGTCTTAGCGAATTTGACACTCCCAAGACATATTAACTGCAAGAATGACATAAAAAAAACGGCATATAACGTACCTAACGAAGTTGTGTAAATTATTGGCAGATCAGGGATTAGGGGAGATAGCAAAAAGACCGAAAAAGAAATAAGGAATTGTAGAGAAATGAAGGGACATGAGAAATAGAAGAAGAAGAAGAAGAAGAAGAAGAAGAAGAAGAAGAAGATAATGATTGACAAGAGAAAAATTATTAGCATAGAACTTGAGGTTAAATTTACTCATTTCGACTGTAAAATGATGAGATTTGGCCTCCAACGAAAGTATTTATAGAAAATGAACAGGAAAGGTACATTGCAACAGTGATAAAGTGACTGAAGCTGAGATGCCATATTAGGACCAAAAGCATTGCAGATTCTTCTTTGGATTTTATCAAGAATTTCTAAATATATAGCAGCAGAACCAGATCACATGTGACAGGAATATTCAAAGGACGAATGGTAGACTTATAAATATGTAAAATAGATTCTGTCGAGAACAAATGTCTTGCTCGATACAATGAACTATCTTTCTTAGAATTTTTCCTCTTCATATCAGCTGAAAATGTTAGTCCAAGTAGGTGCAATGAGTCACTCTCTTGGAAGTTAATATTATCCAGACTGATGGAAGGCAAAAAGGGTTCTCTCAAGTGATTAAAAGTATTGTTCCATTTTGGAGAGGTTAACAAGTTGTCCCTTCTCCCATTTTTTGAAAATTTATTTGTTCCATAATTCAAAAAAAGTTTGTGATACACTCCACTCATTGAAGGAACCCCTGCTACCCAATGTCTCAAAAAAGAATTGTTCTCAAATGCACAGCTCACATGTTATGAAGGGCTATATTTATGTAAAATCTGTACCTATTTCTAGATTGTTTCTTTATCCTTTACACAAACGTCCAGTGAAAAATGTCATTAAACCATTAGTAAACTTAGGTCTTTGGTTGGGTCCTGGAGAGTATACATGAGAAATCAAAGGAAATAATAATAATGATAATAATAATAATAATAATAATAATAATCAGTTACGTAGACAGGACCTGTAACAATTTTATGGGACTTCACGCAGAGAGAAGAATCAAAGCTTATCACCCAGGCATCGTGATTGGAGACAAAATAAGCCGCCTTATTGATATGGCAGTCCCTGCAGACTGCAATGTATCTTTGAAGATCTTCAAAACACTATCAAAATATATGGACCTTGAAATCAAAATCTCAAAAATATAGATCATGGGAACATCAACAATTCCAACTGTAGATAGAACCCTCGGATTAAATGGAAAAGATTCCAATAGACTTATCGAAGGGATTCCTGGAGATAATAACATTGTGAAGGCCAAGCAGGTAAGAATACAGAGGTACTTAGACCTAGCAGGGTAAATCAGAAAAATATACCATGCAGTAGGTGAAGTTATCCGTGTTGCAGTTGGTGCTCTCAGGATTATTTTCAGGAATCTTTCTGTCTTGCAGGATGTCTTGGTGATACCTGACATTATTGGGGGTGCATAGGTAGTAGCGCTGATTGGAAAGAAAAATGGTTTTCTTTCAGTTGATTAAAAGAAAGCAATTTCATTCTGGAAACTTTAACATTAACAAGAAACTCTTGAAGGTATCCCTGCCAGCCCATGTCTTAAGGAATTCAAAAAAGAATTGTTCTCAAATACTCAGCTCACATGTTTCTTTATCCTTTACACAAATGTCTAGTGGAAAATCTCATCATATCACTTGTAAGCGTAGGTCTTTGGTTGGGACCCAGAAAGAAATGAGTATACAAGAGAAATCAAAGAAAATAATAATAATAATAATAATGATAATAATAATAATAATAATATCCAGAAACGATAGATCATCTTGTAGCAGGTTGTACGGTGTTGGCACCCACTGAATATAAAACCCGACATGACAGAGTGGGCCAATATCTGCACTGGAAAATCTGCAACTTCTACGGGAAGAAAACTGAAAGAAACTGGTATGAACACCACCCAGACCCGGTTACGGAGATAGGACCTGTTACAATTCTATGGGACTACACAATACACACTGACAGAACAATCAAGGCCAACCGCCCAGATATTGTTATTAAAGACCATAAACAAAAACGGTGCCTCCTTATTGATATGGCAGTCCCTGCTGACTGCAATGTATCTTTGAAGATATTCAAATGTTGTCAAAGTACAAGGACCTTGAAATAGAAATCGCGAAAATGTGGCATATGGGAACATCAACAATCCCTGTTGTAGTTGGAGCCCTAGGACTGGTTGGAAAAGATTCCAGTAGACTAATTGAAGGGATTCCTGGAAGTCCATGCCTCAAGGAGATACAAAAAATTGTTCTAACAAGTACAGCCCACACCTTACGAAGGGCTTTATCTCTGTAATCTTTTTTTTTTTTTTTTTGTCAGTGGAAAGTGTCATGACGCCATTTCTAACCTTAGGTCCCTGGGCGGGACCCGGAAAGAAATGTGTAAACGCCAGAAATCAAAGAAAATAAAAATAATAATAATAATAATAATGATGATAATAATAATAATAATAATAATAATAATAATAATGATAATAATGATAATAATAATAATGATAATAATAATAATAATAATAATAATAATAATAATAATGATAATAATGATAATAATAATAATAATAATAATAATAATGATAATAATAATAATAATGATAATAATAATGATAATAAATAATAATAATAATAATAATAATAATAATAATAATGATAATAATGATAATAATAATAATGATAATAATAATAATAATAATAATAATAATGATAATAATAATGATAATAATGATAATAATAATAATAATAATAATAATAATAATAATAATAATAATAATAATAATAATAATAATAAGACAAACGAATGTAAACTTTTTTTTTTTTTTTTTTTAACCAGCGTCATTCTCTTTGATTTCCAATCGTGTCTCTGTCTATTGTTTAGCAGCAACCCATTTAGGAGGGAACAACAACCCGCAACTCAAATGAGGAGGTATACAGGCTTCGGAACCCTGTCACAAAAAGACCGTTACTCAACGTGCCGGGCAACTTTGGGTGGACTTTTGGACCCGTGCGTCCTCGTGGGATTAATATGAAAATTAAAATAGAAACAAAACGTCCAGTATGGCTCTTCAGTGGATAAACAGGAGCCCGTCCTTCAGGAGGAACCTACCTGAGGTCGAAAAAATCTGCCATAGGAACAAACTCTACACAAAGAATGAATCTTCACTAACCAGGATAATCCTAATGATGGTCCTGTAAATTCTCCAGCTAGATCCATAACCGTAAATTTAAAGGAAAGAAAAAATAAAATGGTCTCGTGAGGAGTACAAAGTTGTTATGACTGCATTCCATGAAGCGTTACTCAAACCTCAGAAAAACATCACTCGCCAAACATATGACATTTGGCGAGAGAAGGTTGGGCAAACAATTAGAAAGTACATAGACAAAAATAAACTAGCCAATGTAAGAAGGGACATCATGCAAAATAACCGATTGACAGAGGCTGAAATTAATGAAATAAAAAAGAATTGCAACAAGAATAGATGAACCAACAAAACATGAAAAGGAACCGGAATCGGGAAAAAAAAGTAGTAACATCACACAAGCCTCAGGTCATAATGAAAAACAGAAATACACACAAATCACTGTGAAGATAATGCTGAAAATTTAGAAATGTTGGAAAGGTATGATCTTAGTCAGTCACAAGACGGTAATAAAACGAGTTCAAAATTCATCGAACAGAATTATTTCACAGAAAACAAGATTAATATACAAGAAGCCAAAGGATGAAATCATGAGCCATATAAGTCAGATACAGAATATTGCAATGGAGGAACGAGAACAACTCCCAAAATTACAACCAACAAAGCATAACCTCAAAACTATTAAGCTCTATAATGCAGCACTCAAATTGATTCTGGATCATATAAATCTCAATGAAGCAATATATGCATCAGCAATAGCAACAAATAAACTGAACATCAAAGTAAAAAAGGCAGTCTCACAGACATGAAGATCCACCTTGAAAAAGAAAAATAGAAAAGAAATTGAACACCTTAGAAGTGAATTATCAGTACTGATGAACTAGCAAGAGTAAATAAGAACTAGAAAAGGCAGAAGAGTCGAAAGAAAATACAATATCAGGAATGAAAATGAAGTCCTATCAACTAAAGAAAAATAAAGCAAACAATACAACTGAAGGCTCAAAGAATAAGACGCTTTACGAGAAAAGATCAAGATTCTATAGACAGAACAAGATCTTTCAAACCGATGCAAAAAAAAGAAATTTTACAGGGAAATAGGTAAACAAAAGAATTGAATGACAGTCCCCTAAAATGGAAGAAGTTATACAGTTCTGGGGAAAAATGGGCTTGCCCTAAAGAACACAACGAAGAGGCAGATTGGATTGCGCAAGAGTTAGAACGAATGAAAATAAACCAGAACAGACATGGGGGAATCACAGAAGAAGATGTTAAATGTGCACTGAAAAAGCACACAACTGGAAAATCTCAGGAATAGATAAAATTCTAACTTCTGGCTATATTATTTAAATACAGCACACAAAAAAACTCGCCAAAGAACTTCAAGAAATGGTTACCGATCCAACTAAAATTCCTGCATGGATGACCAAAGGAGTTACCTTTCTTCTACCCAAAAATAGTGACACAAATATTCCGAAAAACTATAGACCAATTACATGTCTTCCAACAACATACAAACTGTTAACATCTATTTTAACAAAACAGACATATTTCTTCTTGGAAAGAAATGACATACTACCACTTGAACAAAAAAGGGTGCAAACGAGGCTGCTACGGATGTAAAGACCAATTACTTATTAATAGGATGATCCTGGAAAACTGCTTCCGTGGAAAAAAAAATCTTAGTATTGCCTGGATAGATTATCGTAAAGCATTCGATAGTGTACCACATTCCTGGATCTTAAAGTCTTTAAGTATGTACAAGGTATCACCCGTTATCATCAATTTCATCAAACAAATGTCGATATGGAAAACTACACTTTACCCTCAATCATAAAAATGGAACCTATAAGTCTGGCGAAATAAACATCAATAGAGGAATATTTCAAGGTGACTCTTTGTCTCCTTTATTATTTTGCATATCACTTATAGCATTAACCAGCCAACTTAACAAGACAGAATGGTTACAAAATAGCTCAAAAGAAAATAAACCATCTATTTTATGGATGACTTAAAATTGTATGCTAGGAATGACAATGAGCTGGAAGGTCTTCTGCCAAACTGTAAAATGCTTCAGTGAAGACATTGGAATGAAATTCAATTTGGATAAATGTGCTAAAGCTACAGTTTTACGAGGATCACAACAAACTTCCCTATTAGTTTAGACCATAACAATAAAAGATTTAGAACAAGGAGAAGCTTATAAGTACCTAGGTGTAAATAAATAATAAGAAAATGAAAAAGAAATAGTGCGTAAAGAGTACTATAGAAGGGTACGACTGGTATTAAAAACTGAATTGAATTCTCAGAACAGAATTATAAATTAATAACCTTGCCATCCCAGTGGTCCAATATAGTTTCAACATCTTGAACTGGACTCTAAATGACATCAGACAAATGGATTCTAAAACAAGAAAGCTTCTTTCTAAGTATAAGATGCATCATCCAAAGGCTGATGTAGACCGTCTATACATACCCCGTAAAGAAGGTGGAAGAGGTCTTATAGAATTGTCACACAAGACAACAACTATTGGCTTACTAACTTACATGGAAACAACAAATGACTGGATGATAAAATTAGTGAAACAACATGAAAAACAGAAAGAAAAAATATTCAATAATAAAAGAAGGCAGTAAATACAAACAACATTTACATTTAGTAGATTCTGTAGTAAATCAAAACAGAAGCCAAGAACCAACTATTGCAGCAAAAGATATGAAAAAGAAAGCCAAGGATAAAGCCCTTGAACAGATGAAACAACGCTGGCAAGACAAACCTCTGCATGGCCAATATCCAGAACGTGCAAATAAACCCAATGTTGATAAAGTTAATACTCATCGATGGTTAGAGCATCTGGATTAAAGTCTGAAACTGAAGGCTTTATTCTTGCAGCGCAAGACCAGAGTCTTTTCACTAGGAATTTTCAGGCAAATATCATACATAATAATGTGGATCCAAAATGCAGGTTCTGTGACAAATACCAAGAAACAATAGACCATCTAATCTCAGGATGTTCTATACTTGCCCCAAATGAATATAAAAATCGTCACGATAGAGTGGGGCAATACTTACACTGGACAATGTGCAAACACTTTGGAAAATGTAAGCAAACACTCATATGAACATCGGCCAGCGCCGGTTACAGAAATAGAAGATGTCACCATTCTATGGGATTATACCATCCACACAGACAGAAAAATTGAAGCAAATAGGCCGGACATTATTGTCAAAAAAACCAGAAAGAAAAAAACTTGCCTACTAATTGATATGGCTTGTCCAGCGGATTGTAAATAGCAACCAAGGAATTTGAAAAACTATCAAAATACAAAGACCTGGAAATTGAAATAGAAAAAATGTGGAAATTGAAAACAAGAATAATACCAGTGGTAATAGGTGCACTTGGAATTATAAAAAATGGAACAAAACAACACATTGAAAGAATCCCTGAAACCCCAGCTTAAGAGACATACAGAAAATTGTCTTATTAAGTACAGCAACACTAAGGAGAACTTTGTCTATGTAACGCTAGCAACTTCATCGGAGATAAAAAAAAAAAAAAAAAAAAAAAATTAACATGAAATGTGGCCATAACAACACACAACGACCTGCCTTAGGTCTTTCCGCAGACTTGGTAGGTAGTGTGTCCATAGCAGAAATCGAATGATGATGATGATGACATTAATGATAATAATGATAATAATAATAATAATAATAATAATAATGATAATAATGAGATAATAATAAGAAATAATAATAATAAATAATAATAATAATAATAATAATAATGATAATAATAATAATAATAATAATAATAATGATAATAATAATGATAATAATGATAATAATAATAATAGAAATAATAATGATGATAATAATAATAATAATGATAATAAATAATAATAATAATGATAATAAAATAACAAATGAAATGAGATAATCAACATGACTGAGCCCTTTGAGAGCAATCGTTCAACAAAGATCATAAATAGATCCTGATAGAATGAGGTAGGAACACTGTGAAGGTGGAGCAGGCAAGAATACTAGGGTACCACGCCATGGCAGGGTAAATGTGAGAAATATACCAAGCATTGGCTCAAGTTGCCACATGGAATTATTTCCAGAAGTCTTTATGCTTTACAGGACACATTAGAGATATAATGGCGGTGCTGTTTGGAATTGCTCATATAATGCAGAAAGTGCTGCATCTCTAAGCTGTGTGTAAGAGTTTAAATATGTTCATCATCACCTGGCTGAATCATCAAAGAGGATACCAAATAATAATAATTATGATAATACAAAGTGTAGGTATGACTGGGTGGAAGCAGGTGGCCCACTGGGAATTGTGCAAAAAACTGCATTTTGACCATACAGAATGAGAATATATGTACAAAACATAATCTGCCCTACAGAATAAAATGTGTAAAATCCTCGGACTTTGAAATTCAAATCACCCAATCCAGGCAAGATGACAGGATCTATTTATTTTTTAAGAAGAAGAAAACCATTTTAGAGAGTAGACTTGACTGTTCTGGCAGGGTAAAACTGAAGGGAAGCAAGCAGCTAGATAAACACATGGGCTTTTGCAGAGAAAGGCACAAAAATGTGATGGAAACAGTAGTGCTAGTTATAGTTGGAACACTCGTACTGAAGAGCATGACAAAGAGATTAGAAGACCTGGAAGCCCAAGGGCAAATCAAGATCATTCAGAAAGCAGAATACTAAGAACTGCTTTTAGTCTCTGGTGGGGCTCTCAGTCACTGCAGAATAAATCTAATAATAATAATAATAATAATAATAAGAAGAAGAAGAAGAAGAAGAAGAGCAACAACAACAAAAACAACAATAATAAGAAACTAAGCAAATATGAGGACCTTGAAATAGAAATCAGTAGAATGTGACATCTGAAGACAACAACATCATTACCTGTTGTTATTGGGGGTCTGGAAATGATACCAAAATGAGAAAACAAATATGTAGCCATAAAATATATGAATTGCAAAAAAATCATACTTGTGTAGATTTCTCTCCATGCACTGACCACAATTACATATTTTTCCCTCTCTGATTGCATGCCAACTCATCTGTTTGCTTTTTCATATAAAAGCTGTTGAAGTTTCAATTGTGACTTTTCGTAATACACAAATTACAAAACAAAAATAATAATATTAATAATAAAAACAAAAATATTACCAGCAATACATTTTTGAAGAAAAAAATTTTTGCAGCAATGTATTTTTGAAAAAATAAATTACCAGCAATGCTTTTTTGAAAAGCAATTCATTTTGGGTTCTTGAAAAAATGGAAAAAGAAATATTACCATCACCAAAGTTCTTGTTGGCATTATATAACCCATTCAGGTTTCATTTGTTTTACAGCATGTAAAACAAATGAAACCAAACCAACTGGGCATGTAAATATTCATTTACTGTTTCATTGCATGTTTTATGGAAACTAAATGAAGAATATCCAGCCAGATTCTTGTCAACCTACTGCTTTTCTGCATTAAACATTATCCTCTGTTAATATATATTTAATAAATGATTAGTTAAGAACCGGTATTACAATTAGTTCCTAAATACGAAAGTTGCATATGAAGCATCCCTTTATTGGGTAGCATATTTTGGAAGTGTTCTTGCCTTTCTATAGTTTTTTTTAGTCCTGGCAACATGGCTTTAATTTGGAATTAACACTGACTGAAATTTAATACCAGAGAAAGCTAGAAGATTTTCTTGTTAATAGTAAAATGGTAACATATTAATACATTTTAGAATAATAACAATTTCGACAGGAGAAAAAATCTGATATATTTAGAAAAAGGACTCGAATTTTACAATCATTTCTCTGAAAATGCCTGTTAAATTGCATAATATTTAATTAAACATTTAATGAAATACTTCATTTAATTTAAAAGGTTAATTTAATTTAATGAAATATTTATAAATAATAAATTTAATTTAAGGAAATAATGAAATATTTAATAATATTTAATGATATATTTAATGAAATATTTAATTTTAAAAAATAATTTTAATTTAATGTAATATTTACTAATAAAAAAATTAATTTAAAGAAATATTAAATGAAATATTTAGTGAAAGATTTTATTTAAAAAATTAATTTAATTTAATGAAATATTTATAAATAAGAAATTCAATTTAATGAACTTTTAATGAATTATCTAATATTAAAGATATATTTAATGAAATATTTCATTTTAAAAATAACTTAATTTAATGAAATATTTATGAATAATAAATTTAACTTAATGAAATTTTAACTGAAATATTTAATGAAATATTTAATGAAATATTTAATTTAAACAATTAATTTAATTTAATGATATATTTATCAATAATAGATTTAATTTAATTAAGTATTTAATTAAAATTAATTCTAATTATATATTTAATGAAATATTTAATTTTAAAAAATTTAATTGAATTTAATGAAATATTTATAAATAATAAGATTAATTTAATGATATATCTAATGCAATATTTAATTTAAAAATTTAATTTATGAAATATTTATAAATAATAAACTTAGTTTAATGAAATACTTAATGAAGCATTTAATGAAATATTTTATATTTAATGATATATTTTATGAAATATTTAATTTAATGAAATATTTAATTTAAAAATTAATTCAATTTGATGAAATATTTATAAATATTAAATTTAATGAAATATTTAATGAATTTTACAATAATTTCTTCGAAAATATTTGTTAAATTGTAAAGTCATCAAGAACTTATGAGTGTCAGCAAAAAAATTAAAATAACCCCAATATTTTAGATTTTTCATTTTTATAAGAACAATTCAAAAATAACTCCCCATTTATCTTTGAACCAAAATAATACTTGCGTTGAAAATATTTTAAAACATAAATAAATTAAGATTTGCCAAATATATGGTTAAAAGTCGTTTCAAGTGAATGAAGCCTGTATGCCATAGATAAGACCATTCTTCTGTGAAACTCATTGACTGGCACTACAGAATCAAGAAGAATTGTTCCAAATAAGAGAAACCACATTTCCTGAAGATTTTCAATGGTAGCAATGACTAAAATGGATAGCACATGCAAATTGAATTGAAAATAATGACAGAATCAAGATGGCGGCATTCCACACTACTGCAAACAAAATGTTAGGAAGGAAACTCCTATCAATACTCAAAAGAAAGAAGACTTGAGAAAACTATTTTTCTAAAAAATTTGTGCATTAGAAAGATTTGGCAAACATGGAAGTTCAGGTCCACAAAAAACAGTGTCAAAAGGACATTTTTTTACATTGAAAACACCATTATTTTAATTAACTTCACTCCTCAGCAATGTTTATTGTTTTAAAAAGCAATGATTGTAATTTTAAAAGAATCTAATCATATGAAAGTAAATTTATACATTATTTTGTTCTTGAGAATTTACAACAAAAATATTAATCAATATTTATTTATTACATTGTTTATTCACAAGAATAATTTTAATAAATTAATAAATTATAATTTTAAATTTACATTTTAAAATCAAATATAATTAAAACTAACTCAATGCAATAATTATCATTTAAAATTTTTAAAAAAAGTAATGATCTTTTATTCATAAATTTATAAACATTTACTAAATTATTAAAACATGTGAACCATCTCTAAGAAAATCCTTATTATTTTCCATTTATTAACGTTTGAATCAACTGACAATTAACCAATGTTTGCCAGCTATTTAAATAAACAATATAATAAATAAATATTGTTTATTATGATTGTTGTCAATTTTCAAGGACAAAGCAAATGTACCAATTCACTTTCAAATGTTTAAGTTTTATTACAATTCTAATTATCACCTTTTAAAACATTAAACACTGGCGAGGAGTGGAGGTAGTTAAAATAATAGTGGTGTCAAGGGAAAAACCATCTTTCTGAGATTCCATTATTTTGTAGGCACCAAGTTTCAAGTTTGCCAGATATCTAATATATTTCAACTGTTCAATCAATGAGTGCCAAATATTTCCATCTATGGGTAATATATATATATATATATATATATATATATATAATAATAATAATAATAATAATAATAATATATATATATATATATATATTTATATATATATAGTAATCTTAATGAACCCCAAAATAACACTTTCAAAGTAAAGCAAAATAACAGCGTCTGTTTCTAGGTTTTTTTTACAAAGAAAATTAGTGACATCTTCCCTCTTAATTTCCTTCCCTCTTTTTCTCTCTATGGGTTTTTTCTTCTCTACCCCTTTGATGTCAATATAAAACTTCCGTTAAGTTAACTGTTTAAATGTGTCAATATCTGCTAACTCAGTCATCTCTTCTCTCCCCCCCCTCACTTCCTCACTTTGTTAATTTAAATATGTTTAATACGGCCCGTCAAAAATGTGTAAATTTCTTTTCATTTTTTGTTTGGAAGTAAAGTCTGATGATCCACAGTCCTTTAAAAGGGCTGTGGTGAAATAATTTATTACATGGAACCTTAAAGTGGTCTGTTCTTATTTAAATCATTTGCTCTGGATTTACATTGAGCTCTCTGGATTTTATCCTCCTTAGGTTTATATATATATATATATATATATATATATATATATCTATATATATATATATTCTGTTGTATAGATATGAGTTTGTAACCAAGGGTTTCATGCTTTTGCAATCATCAGACAAACTCTGATGATTGCAAAAGCCTAAAATCCAGAATCACAAACTCACATCCATACAACAGAATATTTTAGCTCTATCACTGATATTGAGCAATTTCCACAAGTACCACATATACAAAAAATATATATATATATATATATATATATATATATATATATAAAAAGTTGCAAATTAAAAAATTATAATGTTTTTTTATGAAAGTATTTATTTATTTATATATTTGAAAATATATATATATATATAAATAAAATAAAATATATATAAATAAATAAATACTTTCATAAAAAAACATTATTTTTTAATTTCCAACTTTTTCTATATATACATATTAAGAAAGTATACGTGGCTTCTCATTATCCTATATATATATATATATATATATATATATATATATATATATATATATATATATATATATAATATTAATAGCTGACCACTCGTATTTGAGGATACCCATATACTAGGGTGGCTTGTCAATCCTTAATTCAGACACTTGCTGAGGCACATTTGTGTTTGTTCAACACCCACAGAGCCAATCTGTGGCTTATACTTCAACTATGCTGAGCGGACATTAGTTACAGTTTCTGGGAGAGAACGTGTTATCTAGCATGATCAGCAATCTGAATAAGGTTAGCACACTCAAACCCTCGGTCACTATGACTTTTGACTTCGTGCTAACACAGGTATCGACGCCCACCAATTTCATCTACCCAATTTCACTCACAATGCTTTGGTCAACCCGTGATATGGTTTTCAGGCACTTTCCAAAATGTCGCACGCTGGATCGTCCCCCTCCAGACCACCCTCTCTCTCTTTATATATATATATATATATATATATATATATATATATGGAATATATATATATGGAACCCCTATAGGTCCAATATCAGCTGGATGTCTTCCACAAAAGTTATCTGCGCACGATCTGTGGCTATACTTTCAGTGATAGTTTGCCCAATGCTGATCTTCTCACAAAATGCATCCTTGGTGGGATTGAGACCTTCCTGATGAAGTCACGACTTCACTGGGTTGATCATGTTGCAAGTATGAGTGGCGACAGAATAAGGTCCTCATGTATAACAAGCATGACAGTAGACAAAGGACGGTTGGAGAGCCATGGCTCCGGTATAAAGAGAAGATAAAGAGTATCATTTCAGCCCTTAGTGTTCCTCATACTAACTTTGAGCGATTTGCCCTGGATAGAAATAACTTGACATATTTGTGCCAGAATTGTATCAGAAATTTCGAAGACAGTCGAATTGACATATATAAATAAAATAAAATATATATAAATAAATAAATACTTTCATAAAAAAACATTATTATTTTTAACTTGCAACTTTTTTCTATATATACATATTAAGAAAGCATACGTGGCTTCTCATTATGCTATATATATATATATATATATATATATATATATATATATATATATAATATTAATAGCTGACCACTCGTAATTGAGGATACCCAATATACTAGGGTGGCTAGTCAATCCTTAATTCAGATGAAGTCACGACTTCGCTGGGTTGGTCATGTTGCAAGTATGAGTGACGACAGAATAACTAAGGTCCTCATGTATAGCCAGCATGACAGTAGATAAAGGACGGTTGGAGAGCCATGGCTCCTGTATAAAGAGAAGCTAAAGAGTATCATTTCAGCCCTCAGTGTTCCTCAAACTAACTTTGAGCGATTTGCCTGAGATAGAAATAACTTGAGATATTTGTGCCAGAACTGTATCAGAAATTTCGAAGACAGTCGATTTGACAGGCTAAGAGAAGTAAGACAACGGCAAAAAAACGTCAGCAATTATTCCTGTGACTATGTCCCAAGGTCATCACTGTTGCATAATATGTCGACTTGTATGCAGGTCACTAGTGGGACTGAAGTATCACATACAACACAATTATAAAATCTGAATGAATTTGTTTTGGATCCTCATATGTTGAAATCAGCAGGAGTGTCTATACACACACATATTAGATGGGGTTTGCGAAGAATAGAAATAAATCTGAATTAAAATTGCAAAATTAATAAAACATATTTCAGTAAATAAAGTAGAATCAGTAACCTGTGTTTGGATTCTGTACTAGACAGTTGCATTCACTTTCACACTAATGTCCTTAGGAAAAGCATAAATATGTCTTATCTCCCTTACAGACATATGTTAAATAGCATGGCGGACTGGATCAGTAGCCTCGAGTGGAAACCATTCAAAGACAAGGAAAACCTTATTTGTATATATATATATATATATATATATATTATTTATTTAAAAATATGATTCCATTTTCAGGCTGATCTGGCTCTCAAGCCAAGAGGCCTCTCTTGTGGAACATCACGGCCTGATCTGGCTCTCAAGCCAAGAGGCCTCTCTGGGGGAACATCACGGCCTGATCTGGCTCTCAAACCAAGAGGCCTCTCTGGGAGAACATCACGGTCTGATCTGGCTCTCAAGCCTAGAGGTCTCTCTGGGGGAAGATCACGGCCTGATCTGGCTCTCAAGCCAAGAGGCCTCTCTGAGGGAACATCACGGCCTGATCTAGCCCTCAAGCCAAGAGGCCTCTCTGGGGGAAGATCACGGCCTGATCTGTCTCTCAAGCCAAGAGGCCTCTCTGGAGGAACATCACGTTCTGATCTGGCTCTCAAGCCAAGAGGCCTCTCTGAGGGAACATCACGTCCTGATCTAGCTCTCAAGCCCAGAGGCCTCTCTGGAGGAACATCACGTCCTGATCTGGCTCTCAAGCCAAGAGGCCTGTCTGGGGAAACATCACGGCCTGTTCTGGCTCTCAGGCCAAGAGGCCTCTCTGATGGAACATCACGTCCTGATCTGGGTCTCAAGCCAAGAGGCCTCTCTGGGGGAACATCACGGCCTGATCTAGCTCTCAAGCCAAGAGGCCTCTCTGAGGGAACACACGGCCTAATCTGGCTCTTGTAAAGATAGAGGATAGCACGAGTCAGTCCTCAATAAGTAAAATCTGATTCGATGCTGGTGGCGTTGATTGTACCTCTAAATATAATAGACTACTTGGAAACCGTTTCCAGAATATCGACTATGTTTATACTAGTATGTATAACTGCCCATCTGTGTGTGAAGGGAGCCGGTGGTTTTGAGATCATTATTATTATTATTTCCTTGGTTTTCTCGTGTATACTCATTTCTTTCCCCGTCCTGGGTATGACGACAAACTACATCCGTCTTCTGGGTATGACGATAAACTACATCCGCCTTCTGGGTATGAGGATAAACTACGTCCAACAGCAAGGCCACTGATCAGGAGGTTTTGGGGAGCATGGAACCACCTCTTAATTGCTGGTGTTCCCAGGTCCACTCTGACCCAGGGTGGTAGCAACTGTTACGGTCCTAGCTATGGGCAAATAGTTAACACCCAGACTTGTGTAAAAATAGGTTTTAATACCAGAAATACTTTGTAATAAAAAATTATTACTAGCAATAATTTTTGAAGGAGAAATTATGATCAGAAATACTTTAAAAAACATATCAGTAATACAAACAGTTATACATTCTTTGAAAAAAATTTGGTGAATGAAACTCAGAATAAAAACGGTGCGAACAAAATATTACCGAGTAATTTAAAAAAAAAAAAAACAACTTTTTATGAAAATAAAACCATACAAAATTGTAAATTTCCTAAAAGAAGTTGGATTGTACGCAGAAATATGAGGAATTGAAAAATGTTTCAAATATATATGTATACATACACACCTTTTTTTTTACCAAACTATCGTTATGAATTACTATGAGGAGGCACAATGGCGTAATGGATAGCGGCTTAGATTGAGAAATCGGAGAGTCAAATTCCATTCGAATCCATTATATTCAATTACGGGTTAATACTCTTGGGAAAGGTGTGAATCTTCTTCTTTTCCCTCCAGCAATGGGTAAACAGCAGGACAGACTGGGTTCTATAGCCTTGGATGGCAACTGGTCTAGGAGAAGGACAACTCTGAATTCAAACCCGGAGTGGAACCCCTAAGGTGGATGGACGCCACTTTGTGCTATCTTCCGGCAACTCCTGCAGTCGCGCTGGTACCAAACCGTATTGGTTTATCCTCTCCTTTGGGCTCTGCTAGCAAGGCCGAGAAGGCGGGGGTAACTAGTTCTCCATATATCCTGTCCGGGCTCGTAGCACACTGGCGCTACTCCATCGTCTCTCGAGACGGACGGATGCCGACGACGATGATCGCTCTGAATCTATTTCAAAATATTGTTGGCATTAAATGACCCACTGAGGTATTGATATGCTATAAAACAACCAAGCAACCATCATTTCTTTCCACTGAGTATTTATTTGATGAAAAAAAACCCAGAAGATCACATATTTTTTTCATTGATAAAGCCCTTGTTAAAGTGGGGGTTGTACTTGTGAGTACAATTTTTGCATTTCTTTAGCGACTTGACTAACAGGAATCCCTTAAATTGGTTTATCGGAACCTTTTCCAATCAATCCAAGGGCTGCCTCTACAACTGGAATTGTTGATGTCCTCATGTGCCACATTTTTGAGATTTTGATTTCAAGATTCTTGTATTTTGATATTTTTTGAAGTTCAAAGATACATTACTATGTGCAAGAGATGCCGTGTCAATAAGAAGGCTCATTTTGTTTTTGTGGTCTCTTATCACTATGTCTGGGCGATTAGCTTTCATTATTCTGTCTGTGTGTATTTTAAAGTCCCATAAAATTGTTACAGGTTCGATCACTGTAACCGGGTCCGGGCGGTGTTCATACATTATTATTATTATTATTTATTTTCATTCCCTTTCTTTCTTTTTATCTGTATTTCTTTCATTCATGTTAACATTTCCTCTGTTCTTTTTCTTTTTCCTTTTTCTTTTTCATTTTATTAAAGTTTCTTTTTTTTTGTATTTTTTCTTTAAGCTATTTTGTTTTTTTCTTTTACGTGTTTTTCCTTTTCTTTTTTTCTTTCTTTCAGTCTCCTTTTTATTACTTTCCGTCTTTTTCCCCTTGTTACCTTTGTCTTTCTCTTGTTTCCGTTCTTATTTCCGTTTTCTATTTCTTTCTTTTTCTTTTCTTTCTTTCTCTTTTCTTTCGACAATTCTTTCTGTCTATCTCTACTTTTTTTCATTTCTTTTCTCTTTCTTTCAATTCCTTTCTTTTGTCTTTCACTCTTCTTTCGTTCCTTTCTCCGTTCTATACTTAATTCCTTCTTTCTTTCATTTCTATTTCTTTCTCATTCTTTTTTTCCCTTTCAGTTTCCTTTTTACTTTTTCTTTCCATTTTCTTCTTTCTTTCTTTCTTTCTTTCTTTCTTTCTTTCTTTCTTTCTTTCTATAATATATTCTGAGAACAAGGAACACTTTGTCAGGAACTGAAGGACACTACTTCCTTCCGGCCTGGCAATTCGATCGGCTCTGCGCACGGAAGTTAGTCCTTACGAAGCGTAGATTTTTTCATATATATATATATATATATATATATATATATATATATATATATATATATATATATATATATATATATGCACATTCACCACGAAAGCTATCCATGTATATACATAAATACATTACGGATAAATTGCACTCAGCACACATAGAAAACACATGAATCCTTATCAAACTACCTAAACTTTATCAATGGTTCTATATGCGGTACAAGCTAAAGAGAGCCGGCCTGTCCGTCCAGTGGCTACAGCTGTCGGATAATGAAGGCTCCGTTGTCCAAAGCGACGCCCATAACCGCAATCATGCCACTGCCAACGTTGGCGTTGAAAAAAAAAGACTAATAAAGAAAAGCAAAGAAAATGGCGTTGTTCTTTATTAAAAGTCATGGCTGCCTCAGGGAATCTAGGGATAGATTTAATGCTAAATTTTGAGCATTGGGTCAACTCCCAGATATAGCTTTTAATATTTTTTTTCTCTTTTATTCTCATAATAAAGATAAATTACTGAATAAGAAATGTGGAATAAAATGAAACGTGAAATTAGGAGAGGAAAATCATTAGCGACCAAGTCGATTAGTTGCGGTGAAAAGAACGAGAGATGAAAAGAAATTGAAAGAGGTGCAAGAAAAAGACTGAAAAGAATAAAGATAGAATGATAAAAAAAAATAAAAGATGAATAGGAAGAGGAAGGAGAAAGGAAAAGAAATGAAGAGAGAAGAAAGAGTGGGGGGGGGGTAGAAAAATAAATTGACGAGATAAAGAAGCAAAAGAAGAAATATGTTAAGAGAACGAGAAACAAAAATCATGGAAAGAGAGAAAATCTAGAAAGAATAAACGAAAGAAAGAAAGAAAAAATAAATAACAAGAAAGAAAGAAAGAAAGAAAGAAAGAAAGAATAAATAAAAAGAAAGAAAGAAAAAATAAATGAAAAGAAAGAAAGAAAGAAAAAATAAATAAAAAAAGAAAGAAAAAATAAATAAAAAGAAAGAAAGAAAGAAAGAAAGAAAGAAAGAAAGAAAGAAAGAATGGAATGTAACAGGAAGCGAAAAAAAGAAAAAGAAAGAAACGGGAACGAAAGAAAACAGGAAACAAAGAAAAAATGAAACGAAAATGGAATAAAAGTAGATGAAGAAAGAAAAAAATAAAGGGAGAAAGAGAAAAGAGAAAAAGAAAGAAAGAAAATGTGGAGAAAGAAAAATGAAAACAAATAAAAAAGGAAAAAAAAGAAAGAAAAATAGAAGGAAGAAAGGAAGGAAGAAAGGAAGGAAGAGTAAGAAAAACAAGAAAAGAAAACAAAGAAACCTGACAAAAGAAAAGTGAAAACAAAAAAGAAAAAAAAATTGAAGAAAGAAGGAAAGAAAGACAGAAAGAAAGAAAGAAAGAAGGAAAAGGAAAGAAAGAAAGAAAGAAAAAAAGAAAGAAAGAAGAAAAAAAGAAAGAAAGAAGAAAAAACAGAAATCAAGAAAAGAAAACAAAGAAAAAAAAGGAGACGAAAGAAAAGTGAAAACAAAGAAAAAAGGAAAAGAAAAACAAAGACACAATAGAAGAATGAAAGAAAGAAAGAAAGAAGGAAGGAAGGAAGTAAGTAGACAAGGAAGGAAGGAAAAGTAACAAAAAGCAAGAAAAGAAAACAATGAAAGAAGCTGTAAAGAATGAAAAACGAAAACAAAGAAACGTGAAAAAAAAGAAAAGAAAGAATGAAAATTGTACAAAAGAAAGAAAAAGTAAAAGAAAGAATATCTTAAATATAAGCATTGTATCTATACGTTTTTTTTAAGGATACAGTAAAGGTAGTTTTGAGTTCGTTCTATGAATAATGATGCCGAATAGAGGGCGGCCTATATAATGAAAACAAATATGTTTAACTTTATTCTTTCTAATTGTTCGAAAGTTTTCCCGCTTAAATCGAGAGTAAAGGTTTTGTATTCAAGATGGCGTGATCATGACAACAACAGTTCACCATGTGTCGGTCGAATGGGTTACAGATGAAGATAAAGAGACTCTCGTCAAACAATCTTTGGTGACCGAAGAAAGAAAGAGAAATGAAAGGAAAAAGATAAATGGACAATCGCAAGAAAAAAAAAAATGGAATTGCCAATCAAGAACGGAAAGAAATCAGTAAAATGGCAAGAGAGGGTTAAATTTTCGGCCTAGCCATTTTTTTTTTTTTTTTTGATAATTTCTCTTTTTATTCTTTCAATTTATTTCTGTACTTTTTTGTCTCATTTTCAATTTTACCATGTCTTTTTGTCTTCTTTCAAAAAATATTTCTACTTTGTCATTGTCTGTTCCACTTGATATGGATCATTATAATTCTTTTCTTTTGTGCCAAAATTCAATTTGGTGCTACTGACAATCAATCCTTTGTAACACGTTTCGGCCGTTTAGACTTCATCAGACTAAAATAATGCTCTTATTGATGGAATTATATATATATATATATATATATATATGTGTGTGTGTGTGTGTGTGTGTGTGTGTGTGTGTGTCTGTCGAGTGTAACAGTAATAAAAATGTAGTATTGAAAATAAAATTAATTAATTTCTTCTCTCTCTCTCTCTATCTCTATCTATCTATCTATATATATATATATATATATATATATATATATATATATATATATATATACACATATATATATATATCTATTAGTAAATATACATATTTGTCCACACTATATGTTTATTAATATATAGTTTATGGCTCTGCATCGAGCACTATTTTATTACCGCCACCACTGATGAAGCCATACAATATCTATATATGGGTTTCATGCTTGTATGACAATCGCAAACCCATGGTCACAAACTCACATCAATACATGTACATATATATATATATATATATATATATATATATATATATATATATCTTAATAACTTACATTAATTGCAAAACTAGGAGTTGCATACCCACGCAAATATATTGTTGTGGATTCCGGGGATGGAATCCTGCACAAATAAATAAACAACGCCAGAAATTGAGATAGAAAAATAAGTGTATTAAACGTAAGAATACAGACTTGAAGTGAAGATTAGGAGTCCAGGATGCGGGTTAGTAGAAAGTATATGTACAAGTCTCTGTAAGTAAAGCCGTAATCATCTCTCTCTCTCTCTCACCCTCCCCTCCCTCTCCCTCTCCCCCCCTCTCTCTCTCTCTGGACTCTTGTATAAATCTCCGAGAACACCCTGTGTCTGTCTCCGTATCTCTTAACGTATCTCAACACCAGGTATTCTCTCTGTCAGTATAAATATACTTTTTAACGAGTCCAGTAGAGAGCCACTAAACTAATTAAGATTCTTTTTTCCAGGTTTTCAGATGAGACGTTTAGACATCATTTATCGTAAGAATCACTGAAAAACCCTTTGAAGGATAGCAGGTTAAAATTGTTTTGTGTCAGACATACTGTCTTCTTAACCGAGCAATGATTAGAGCAAAGAAAACATTCAGATCTTCAGTAATAGTACCGACATTCATACTCTGGCTTCCATCTTCAATGTCCAGTCAAGAGCAATCAAAAGAACGGTGAATAAGTTTTAAAAAGAGGGAACAGTAGAGAGGAAAACTGGATCAGGAGATGCCAACAGCAAGAGGGATCATCATTTCAACTTAGAGCTAAAGAGATCAATTAGAAAAGAGCCAACTCAATCTACAAGACATTTGGCACGTGAGAGAGTAGTTTCAGCTATGACAGTCCAAAGAGCAATGACAAAAGACTTGAAAATGAAAATGTACGTGTCAATGTGTTACTATATGACATAAAGTTAGAAGGTTAGATAGGGCGAAGATCATATTGAATAAGTTGAAAAATGATCCTGGAATAATATATATATATATTTCATGAGCTTCCGATCCTTAGCTATGATTAATGAATGATGAATATTTCATTTTCGTTTATGATCGATTTCATCACGATTCTTCTGTTAAGCATGGAGAATAATTATACATTCTTATTGTTCAAAGTAGAGTCAAATAGTGTTAGAAAAACCTCGGAGTGTTCCGGTAAGATACCTTTAATCATTTCTAAGATACAACGGTTCAAAGCTTAATCTAACAAATGAAAATTTTGCTTTTACACGATTTGGACAATTTTGTTGCATATATATATATATATATATATATATATATATATATATATATATATATATATGGATAAAAAAGTCCGACAATTATTTAAAGACATTTTATGTTTATACATTTTTTTATAGATACAAATATTTAAGTAAATGCTCTGCTTATAATAAACAGTATTAAACAACATTTACCGGCCTGAATGTCCGAGAAATGTTCAATACTGTTTATATAAACAGAGCATTTACTTAAATTTTTAATACTGTTTATTATAAACAGAACATTTACTTAAATATTTGTATCTATAAAAAGAATATATAAACATAAAAATGTCTTAAAATAATTGTTGGACTTTGTCCATTTCCTTAATGTGTGACGTCATTTGTTTACATTTGATACGCCATGAGCAGATATGAATGTACGTGAGAGATTCATGTGAGATTCAAGTTTAAATGCAGTAAATTGGACCTTGCTAACCAAACGCTCCTCTGTGGCCAAATCGGTAAAGGCACGTCAAGCTAAATGACGGTTCCGTATAGGAGACAGGTTCGTATCCTGTAGGAGGACAAATATTTTCTGTGAAAATTTCTCGGACATTCACGCCAGTAAATGTTGCTTTAATACTGTTTATTATAAACAGAGCATTTACTTAAATATTCGTATCTATAAAAATAATGTATAAACATAAAAATGTCTTAAAATATATATATATAGACGTCAGATGTAATTACACATCGAAACGCTGAAAATGTAAGGACGCTAGATTTTAAATTTTGAAATCTCATGCGTCCAAATTGTTTAGACGTACAGCTCAGCCGATCTCATTTGCTCTATCAACGCCATTTTTTTTCTGTTCTTTTTATCAGTGTTACAACTTCTTATTTAAAACTGTCTCTAATCGCATGTAAATACTTAACTGTCAGGACATTTACTGTTAGGAGACTCGTGAAAAAAGAAAAGGCGGACTTATTGACTGACAAAGTTATTAGTTATAACATTAATGTATATTGTCTCCAAGAAACCAAAATCAAAAAAAGAATTGATACTAATACAAATTCAGAATCTTTTATTGACACCGGAAGTACTTCGGTTTTCAGATTTTTTCGGATTTTGAAATAAAGGCTATTTAGGTTGTATATAGCATCTATAAAATGGAACAGTTAAACTGGAAACCAAGAATAAACACGGTATCCTTTTTCATAACACAGATTATATACATACTGTGAAGGTAGTTTTATATAAATAACATAGTTTGATATGAAATTTAATAAATTTTGACCCTCCTGGGTATGACGATAAACTACATCCGTGTCCAGGGTAAGGCGATAAACTACGTCCAACAGCAAGGCCTCTGATCAGGAGGCTTTGAGGAGCGTGAAACCACCTCTTAATTGCTGGTGTTCCCAGGTCCAACCTGACCCAGGGTGATAGCACCTGTTAGGGTCTCAGATATGGGCAAATAGTTAACCCCCAAACTGAGGTAAAAAGCATTATAAAAGTGGCAAGAGAATGAAGAGGCCAATGATAATTTTGAACAGGTTGAAGATGATCATTGTGGATGATAATTTGTTTAATGATAATTTAGATATTGATTCTATAATAGAAAGTGGTGATATGAAAATTAAAATTTCAATAAATTGTTAACTTGATATCCTCTTTTCTTTTAAAGGGGCCTTTTTATAGATTTTTTTTATTTTTTCGACAAATAAAAAATACTGTTACTAAATTTATTGATAAAAAAATATTACAATTTTTATTGTTGGATTTAAAATGAAAATTGGGATATTTTTCTTATTTATTATTATAAATCAATAACGAAAAAAATATTTTTGCTTAAACCTATTTATAATACGCATCACTACTATCACCTGAAATTTACAGTAAAAAATGCGTATTATTTTCGAGAAATTACGGTAACCTTGGGCGAACAACCATAGTATAGATTGAATAACGACACTAAAAGAACCGTCAATATAATTCCTTCATTCCCTGGAAAAGTTTTGAAGAACTTAGAAGATCTGCAACGATTGCATGAGTTAGCAAAGGACAAAGTTATTTTGAGAGAATGGATGAGAATTATTTACAAAGTTGCCGAAAATGAGAAATTACACTAATTTGCTGTATGCCTTCAAGTCGAAATGCTTTTTTTTTCGCTACTAATGTTTACCCAATACAAGGCCGGTCCGCTCAAGATAGATCGTTACTATGTGGAGTTGTGTTAGATAGGCAAGATAACAGGAAACTTGAATTGGTCAAGATTTAATTACCAAATAAGATGTCAGAGTTCAGACGGAGACGTTCGGAAGATAGAGTTGAGGTAGACTTTAGAAGGAACCGGAAAACCCAATCCTAAACAGGAAACAAGGGATAAATCTCTACACCTATTCAAAACCCCCGATTGTGAACTGGAAAAAAGGCAAACCTATCTACTCCTATTTGGAGAGGAAAATATAATTACTGAATATAATTTCAGATTTCAGGCAGAGACGTCAGAAGTACAGAGTTGAAGGAACCGGAAACTCAATCCTATATATTTTAACATTATAGATTAGATAATAAGGGAAGGCCAAATGCTAAATATTGAAAAGCAATAATCTATTCAAAGAGAATATCAGGGGACATGTGAGGAAGTGCTGAAAATTACTTAGACTCTTACTAAAATCTGACCAAATAACTGAACAAATGAATTTGAATTTGACTTTTAATTAGATGAAGAACTGAAGTGAGATGAAGAACTTTCCTGTGTGTATGGGTGTGTGTAGATGTTTTTACACTAATGTTTACCCAATGAAAGGCCCAAGGGCCACTCAAGGTAGATCGTTACTCTGTGGAGTTTTATTAGCGTAAGAAAGGCCAAGATAACAGGAAAGATAGCTAATTCTAGACTTGAAGTCAAGATTTAATTAGCGAATAAAATGTCAACGTTCAGGCAGAAGAGAAGAGAGTTAAAGTAAAATCTAGAAGGGACCGGAAATCCAATCCTAAACAGGAGACAAGGGATAAATCTCTACAACTATCCAAAACCAGCGTTAACGATTGGGAACCGGACAAAAGGCAAACCTATCTTCTCCTATTTGGACAAAAGGCAAACCAACTATCCAAAACCTATTTGGACAAAAAGGCAAACTATTTGGGAACCGGACAAAAGGCAAACTATCTATTCTATTTCTCCTATCCTATTTGGGCAAACCTATTCACTCCTATTTGGACAAAAGGCATACCTATCTACTCCTATTTGGACAAAAGGCAAACCCTATCTATTTGGACACAAGGCATACCTATCTACATCCTATTTGGACAAAAGGCAAACCTATCTACTCCTATTTGGACAAAATGCAAACCTATCTACCCTATTTGGACAAAAGGCAAAATCCTATTTCAAAAAAAACAAAAAGCAAACCTATCTACTCCTATTTGGACTCCTATTTGGACAAAAGGCAAACCTATCTACTCCTATTTGGACAAAAGGCATACCTATCTACTCCTATTTGGACAAAAGGCAAACCTATCTACTCCTATTTGGACAAAAGGCATACCTATCTACTCCTATTTGGACAAAAGGCATACCTATCTACTCCTATTTGGACAAAGGCAGGCATACTATTTGGACAAAATCTACTCCTATTTGGACAAAAGGCAAACCATATTTGGACTCCTATTTGGACAAAAGGCAAACCTATCTAATCATATTTGGACAAAAGGCATCCTATTTGGACAAAAGGCATACCTATCTACTCCTATTTGGACAAAAGGCATACCTAACCTATTTCAAAAGGCAAACCTATCCTATTTGGACAAAAGGCAATCTACTCCCTATTTCTACTATCCTATTTGGACAAAAGGAAAAAAAAGGCAACCCTATCTATCCTATTTGGACAAAATATTTCTATTTGGACAAAGAGGCGTCTATCTACTCCTATTTGGACAAAAGGCATAACACCGAACTATTTGAAGGAATCTACTCCTATTTGGACAAAACCCAAAATCTACTCCTATATATATTTAACATTATAAATTATGTACATCCCTATTTGGACAAAAAAGGCCAAAATCTACTCCTATTTGTAGAGGAAAAAAATACTAAAAAAAAATCGAAACACCGAACTGAAGGAATCGGAAACCCAATCCTATATATTTTAACATTAAAATTAGCCAAATAAATAAAAAAAATCAACCCTAAAAAGGTTTTTTTAAAAAAAAATTTTTTTTGCTAATGTTTATCCAATACAAGGCCTAAGGACTACTCAAGGTAGAGGGTTACTCTGTGTATTAGCATAAAACGGGCAAGATAACAGGAGAGACAGACAGGTAGTTCTAGACTTGAGCCGATCAAGGTTTAATGAAATTTCACAGTCCAGGTACAGACGTTAGGAGTATAGACTTTAAGTAGAATCTAGGAGGAATATGAACCGGGCGATAGGCAAACCTATCTACTCCTATGATGATATCTTTATTCTGATGAAGTCATTTTACAGAACGAAACGTTTTCCATTTTGTCATTCACTTATCTAACCTTGTTTTGGTACACACACACAGACACACAGACACACACACACACATATATATATATATATATATATATATATATACAGTGCAACCCGGATATAAGAGACCCGGATGTAAGAGAATCCCGGATATAAGAGAGATTTTCTCTGGTCGCAAATTAGAGCCTGTGTTAATGTATATAAAATAGACCAAACCCGGATATAAGAGAAACCCGGATATAAGAGACTTCTTCTCCAGTCCCGACAACTCTCTTATATCCGGGTGCATATATATATATATATATATATATATATATATATATATATATATATATATATATATATTTCCAAATCAGTTCACTGTTAGAAAACTCTGGGCTATCCCTGAACTTTTCCAATCTTAAATTTTTTTTTTGTAGGATCTTTCTACATTTTGATGTTAATTCTAGATCCTATGTTCTTGTCACACAGTGTATGCTAATGGATATATCGGATACATTTATGTTATCTGTCAAGTCATGACAAGTACCCGAGAGACACAAAACGATCCTTGAAAGTATGCGTTAATTTTTGGATGATTCCAAGTTGGTATGGTATCCCCCCAATCAACTGGTCACGGAAGTCACATAGTTTTAATGGAATTGACCCCAAATGCGTTAAACGCCACTGGAATCATCTTAACATTCCCTTCTCGTATTCTAAACAATCTTGTCATCTGAGCTTTCAAACCAGAGTAGTCTGTGATTTTCTCAGTCACCTTGTTTGCTAGATTTCTGACATTTGCTATGGCAACATGAATAATATGACAGTTCTTTGTACCTTTATCTAGCACAATGATATCCGAATAGCGATGGTGTATCAGTCTTTCCTCATTATGAGTCCAAGAAATTTCAATCTATGATCACACATTTTACTTGGATAAAGGTCTTCGTAATGTGTGAGCTGTTCTTGTGAATACACTATTTTGTATTTCTTTAAGGCATGGGCCACCAGGGATTCCTTCAATGAATCTATCCGAACCTTTTCCAGTCAATCCGAGTGCTCCAACCACAACTGATGTCTTCATATACCACGCATCTTTTTTTTTATCATATAGTAAATCTAAACTTACCTGTTTTTTTTCTTTTTGTGAATAAAGCTCTTCGTAATATGTGAGCTGTTCCTCCGGGCACAATTTTTTGTATTTCATTAAGACATAGGCTACCAGGAATCCCTTCAATGAGTCTATCCGAACCTTTTCCAATCAATCCGATGGCTCCAACTACAACTGGAATTATTGATGTCCTATTGTGCCACATTTTTTTGAGATTTCAAACAATCTTGCAATCTCTGTAATCTGTAATTTTCTCAATCACCTTGTTTGCTATATTTCTGACATTTGCTATGGCAACATGAACAATATGACAGTTTTTGGTGCTTTTATCTAACACAATGATATCCAAATGGCGATGGTGTATCAGTCTTTCCTCATTATGAGTCCAAGAAAATTCAACGTTCTTTCAATTTTCTTGTGACAACTTACTGCTCACATGTTCTGTATATAATTTTCTTAGTCGCTAGGAATATTTCTTGGTCTATTCTTTTTCTGCGAGGATCTTGTCTAGCACTCGTTGCCGGGATCATAGATATTTACAGTTATATAGGAGGATAGATTTTTACAGAGACCTAAGGTCAAAAATGGCATCATAACATTTTTCACTGAGCAGTTTTGACAAAACCCCTGAGATCACGCATATTTTACATAGATAAAGCTCTTCGTAAGGTGTGGGCTGTACTCGTGAGAGCAATTTTTTTTATTTCTTTAAGACGTGGACTATCAGGTATCCCCTCAATGAGTCTATTGGAATCTTTTCCAATCAATCCGAGTGCTCCAAGTACAACTGGAATTATTGTTGTTCTTTTGTGCCACATTTTTTGAGAATCCAAACAATCTTGTCATCCCAGCTTTTAAACCAGAGTTGTCTGTAATTTTCTCAGTCATCTTGTTTGCCATGGCAACAGGAATAATATGACAGTTCTTGGTGCTTTTATCTAGCACAATGATATTCGAAAGGCGATGGTGTATCAATCTGAATGTCTGAAAATCATAGTCCCAGAATATTGTGCGCATTCCAGCTTCTTCAATTGTTCTGCAAAGCTCATGCTTGTATCAATTTTTGGATTAATATTATTATTATTATTATTATTTCCTCTGGTTTCTGGTGTATATTCCTTTCTTTCCGGGTCCCAACCAAAGACCTCAGGTCAGAAATAGCATCATGACATTTGTCACTGTCACTGTGCCGTAAGGTGTGGGCAGTATTTTTTTTTTTTTTTTTGAAAACACTGGATACATTTCGTTATCTGTCAAGTCACAAGAAAGACCTCAAACAGAGAGCAATGCTCAAGAGACGATTTTTGGATGATTACAAGTTGGTATGGTATACCCCCCCCCAACTGGTCACGGAAGCCACATAGTTTTAATGGAATTTAACCCCAAATACGTTAATCGCCACTGGAATCACCTTGACATTCGCTTCTCGTATTCTAAACAATCTTGTTATCTCAGCTTTCAAACCAGAGTAGTCTGTGATTTTCTCAGTCATCTTGTTTGCTATATTTCTGACATTTGCTTTGACAACATGAATAATATGACAGTTCTTGGTGCTTTTATCTAGCACAATGATATTCGAAAGGCGATGGTGTACCAATCTGAATGTCTGAAAATCATAGTCCCAGAATATTGTGGGATTTCCAGCTTCTTCAGATGTTCTTTGGATTATTATTATTATTATTATTATTATTATTATTATTATTATTATTATTTACTTACTGTTTGTTTTGACCAAGTGTTTCCCTGAAACTGAGTTGTCCTGGGTATGACGATAAACTACATCCACGTCCTGGATAAGACGATAAAGTACACCCGACAGCAAGGACTCTGATCAGAAGGTTTTGAGCAGCGTGGAACCACCCTTTAATTTCTTGTGTTCCCAGGTCCACCCTGACCTGGCGTGGTATTACCTGTTGGGATCCTAGCTAAGTGCAAATAGTTAACTCTCAAACTAGGTTCAAAACACTATGGAAAAGTAAAAATAGGTTTTAATAACGATACATTTTGGAAAAAAATACCAGCAGTATATTTTTGAAGGAAAAAGTTATTACCAGCAATAAATTACTGAAAAAAAAAACATTTAAAAAAAAAAACATTTTTGAAAAATATATTATTACCAGCAATACATTTTTAAAAAAAAAATATTACCAGTAATATATTTTGAAACAATTACCCCCAAGAAAAATCTTCTCGGCATTAAATAATCCATTGAGGTTGATATGCTATAAAACAAACCAAATCTGGAACAGAAGTTAAATGAAGCTATAATTTCTTCGGAATTTTCTTAAAGTGCGTCAGTCTTCTTGAACATTCCAAGCGCTATGACGATTGCAGACAATTGTTATCTTGAAATATCAAATTTTTCTCATTTGTATATCCCGGCCCTTACATTTGGTGAGTTTTTACAATGATTTTTTTTATATAAGATGACATAGGATAGAATTCAAGCAGATTACAGAATTTTATGGCAATATCTGACTGCCTTAGCTGGTTTAATGCGGTGGGTGTATATTATATACCGTACCTATGAACACTAATATACATGTCCCAATCCTCATAAATACACTGGACATTATTGTAAGTGGGGGTAACATGCTGTCTAAGTAGTCCACCACAAGCAGTGGTTTACCTACTTTACGCCGCTGGCGAGTATTGTATTTTGTTGATGTTATAAAGATTACCATTTCATTTCCAAACTCCGTTTTGGTTATTCCTCATTCAGTAACCTTTTCTAGGTTGCAAGAGTATATGATGAAGTCCCTGTTACCTTTGAGAACAAATGATGGTCTTTGTTCATAGCATTTATGTCTGGTGTGGTTTATAGTGTAGGCACATCTTCTAGTAAAAGTAACACCCTACCCTATCATTTCTATTTTTAAATTCATTTGATCCTAGGATAGAGAAACGATGATAAGATCAAGCGTCTTCTCGGCGTGTTTACAGAAACGACACTTTCGATCTATACCGATCCTTAAAATAAGTGCTTGGTAAAATCTTGGCTAGCTTTGATCTTGAGTCGCTAAGATAAGCCCATCTGTTTCTGGTTTCAAGCCAGGGTTCCGCAACTACTGATCGGCCAGATTTTTTGACGATATTAGTTCCTTGTGTTTGCAAAGAGCATCGGCCATGAAAGTTTTTTTTTTCTTTTTCCTAATTCGTCTTCAAATTGGTTTTGCAAATAATTTTTATATATATATATATATATATATATATATATATATATATATATATATTACCTCCTTTGGTGGTGTTTAGACTCCTGTTTCATTTTTGTCGTGTTGGACGAAGGTTCGTTCTCCGCAGTGGAACGCATTTAGAATCATAGTTGCATATCCTGCTTGAATGTCTGGATTTTTTTAATTATTGAATATACTTAAAATCAAAAATTTCTAGGGTACTTAATGAGGAAAGGGGACTTAAAAAGTTAATTATTGAATATCCTTAAAATCAAAATTTTCTAGGGTACTTAATGAAGAAAGACGACTTAAAAAATTTAATTATTGAATATACTTAAAATCAAAAACTTCTAGGGTACTTAATGAGGAAAAATGACTTAGAAAATTTAATTATTGAATATACTTAAACTCGAAAATTTCTAGGGTACTTAATGAAGAAAGACGACTTTAAAAATTTAATGAAGAAATATTTAAAATAATTCCTGTATATTCGTAAGGGTTTGAGGAAAGTGAGATAGCTAAAGATGTCTTTCAAATGCTAAGAAAAGTATGAAAAAACATGAAAATTTCTTTATAATCAAAGGGAAATATACCGCTGTTCTCCTACATGGTTGTGAATGCTGGAGAATCTAATCAGAGATGAAGAAGAGACTTAAAGCAACAAAAACATCGGTTCAACACAAGAATGTCGAGGATACCATGGACGGAAGATGTGATCAGCGCAAAGTTTTTAAAAAAATGGAAATAAAAATAACACTTAGTCTTAACATTCGAAAGAGACAGATCACAAATAATTAATTTCTTTCACTATTATTTATCTTTCAAATCTTTTTTAACAACAACAATAAATAAAAAATATTATCGTATATTTGATAATAATGTTATACTTTTATGATTTACTAGAAGCATGGCCCGGCGTTGCCCGTGCTTGATTCAAAAATCGTACGACTCATACAGCACTGCACGCACTAACCTGTTTCTTCCCGCGCATAGCGTGACCTTAAATTAATCTGCATTTAGGAAATACCCAACCGGAAAAACATTTTTAAGGGTTGACCGATTGTCCATTTGCACTCTGTTTGGGGGTCGCTCAGAGTTGAAACTTCACATGGTGACTCCCAATGGCCTCTTCATAAATCCGATCGGTTTTCGCTAAAAACCGACATGCGGTTCGGGTGCAATCTGGGCGTATCGGCTTTTGGGTTTTATCGATTTTCCGCGCTGTCATGAAACTTCTGGAAAACACTTCTAAAGTTAGACTCTAAGAGGGTGTCAAATTTGGTTGAAATGCAATAATTCCTTCTGTAAGCAGATTTTTTCGATTATCGATTTTTTCAGAACCTGAGTCCGAACTGAAAAATCGGGCTGCGCCATGTCCTTAAGGCAGCCATTTTCAAACTTGTGGTGAAAACCGCATAGAAATCGGGTGAGAAATGCGGCCTGGGCGAGGTAACAACGCCCACGACAGACACACAGACGGACAACATGAGAAATATAGATAGTAGATTATTCATTTTAGCTACGTTTTTTTAAACAAGCATCTACAATGTAAGGGAGCTAAACAGAGATGGTAAATATCCAACATGGCGTTAAATGTTGGTCAAATGCATTATAAAATATTGCTACTATATTTGTAATAAATTTTGTTCAGTATTGGTTGGTTACATTCTATATAGAGAGCTTCGAGAATTTGAATTTTTTCTTTATTATTTTCGTGGTGTTGTATTGTCAACAAGAATTTTCCTGGATTGTGAAGGAGAACAGCAATGTCTTTTATATGTTGTGTAATAGAACTTGTATCCAACTAATGGAGAGTAAGACGTTTTGATAATGTTGTCGTCAAAATACATTCATTTGATTTATTATGTATCAATAATTGTAATTACATTTTTACTAAAATATATTTGAATATTTGTTTTTATATCCTTTTTAATAAAACACGTAATTACTTTCCGAACATCGTAATATTTCAATAAATTTCATTTCCAGTTGTTTTATATCTTTTCTGGTAAAGTACTTAATTTTTCATAATGCTATTTTATATAAATAAGACGAAAACTTTAAATCAGTTTTTTTTTTTTACTAAGCCATTCGTAGCTTTTTACATTATAGCTTATTTTTTCACTTTTAATTTTTTTGTGATGGATTTTATGGGTAGAAGCAGATATTGAAGAGCACGCTATCGATTCGATTGCTTCTGCTGATGGTCGGATTTCCAAAATATTCTCTTCATGATCGATTTTTTTCAGAATTATTCCTGCTGCTGCTGGAGAGGGAAATTGAACCTTGTGGATACTGATGTAGATTTTATGAAATTCCGTTCTTGGCAACACAAGATTTTCTGTCTCAAAAATTCACCAAAAATTCTGACGGAACCTAATTACTTCTTCATAAATTCAGCTATCGATTCTATAATCCAAAGATTAGCCAGACAAGGGTGCAATACGCTGGATTGATGAAAATTATTTATTCTTGATTTTGTGCGTATGTAAATGAGAGGAAAATTGAATCCTGTAATTGGGCTGCAATTTGTGTGTGTGCGCGCGCGTGTGTCTGCCTGCGTGTGTGTGTGCGGTTATGTATACGTGTGTGTTTCTAGAGATTGGTTAAAGGAAAAGTAAATGAAACTTAGAAAATATCATAGAATATCCACTAAGCACAAATCAAGATGATATATCTATATATAGACAAATCCCTATCTCTTATTGCTATATTTGTACAAAAACGCACAACCTTAAAATTTAAATTCAAACTCAGCGTTGCGACCGCACGTTCCAAAACAATAACACATTTCTCATAGCATTTTTTTCGGATTGCATCTCTATTTTCGTTGTCCTCTTATTACTGAGAAGTAAAAACAAAAACAAAATCTATTTCCATATCTGATGATGTCTGTAGGAACAGACGAAAGCTTGTAAAAATTAAAAAGATCTTATGCAACTGGAATTTATAAACGGGGATCATATCATTTATATACAGGTTTGGGGTTGATGTATCTTATTTATATTGTTTGCGAAGATGTATTCTCGCCATTTAAATCATTAACCTCTATATTTGTTTTTTGTATGAATGATTCATGAATTTATATATATACAGTAGCATCCAAAACTAAGGGACAAAATTTTAAAACCTAATATTTGTTAGAAATAACAACTGTGAAAAGCTGAAATTTTGACAACTGGTAGTCGTTATCATCCATAATAACATACTAAAATTTGAATCATTTGCAAAGGATAGAAAAAGAATTATAACAATTATTTATTTATTTTCAAATTTGGAACGTCCAAAAGTAAGGGACAAAATTGAGAAAAACAATGTAAATGGCAAAAAAACAATAAAAATACATGTACAATCAATATTTAGTAAATGAGCCCTTGCTCTCAATGACAGCTGCACATCTTCGACTACAAGAACGAATCAGTTCTTGACAATCCTCGATACTAATTTTAGACCATTCTTCTTGAAGCTAACCCACAAATCCTCTGTGTTAGTGGGATTTCTTTCCATAACTTTCACTCCTAAGGTCTTCCAAAGATTTTCTATTGGATTTAAGTCAGGACTTTGCGGTGGCCAATCCATAATTTCCAAATCTTGCTCGCTAAGGTAACTCATTACCACCTTTGCCTTGTGACATGGGGCATTATCTTGCATAAAGGTAGCCCTATCAAAACCTGAATTCTATATGATTGGCACAACTTGATCTTGAACAATGTTTTTATAGATCTGCGCGTTTACACAAGGTGTAACCGGACAAGAGGCGTTGTACCTTGGCTAGAAAACATTCCAAATACCATGACGCTTCCGCCCCCAAACTTGACAGTTTTCTTAGTACACTTTGCACTTAATCTTTCACCAATACGTTCCTTTACATTGTTTTTTTCCATCATTTCCAAATAAATTAAACTTGCTTTCATCAGTGAAAAATACTTTTGCCCAATTTTCATATGTCCAAATTACATACCTGTTTGCAAGCTCTAATCTCTTCTTCTTATTCTTCGAACTAACAAGTGGTTTCTTCCCTGGGGTTCGATTAAACAGCCCTATTTCTTGCAGTCGTCTACAAACAGTCTGTCTTGACACATTAACACATGAGGTACTATTCATAACCCTTTTAATTTCTGTGCAAGACTTAAAACGGTCCTTTAATGACATACGCTGCATTATTCGATCTTCTCTTGGCGAAGTTTTGCGGGGTCTGCCGGTTTTAAAAGTACTAACTATTTTGCCAGTATCATTGTAGGAATTAACAACCCTGCCTACAACACTCTTGGAACGTTTCACTTTCTCTGAAATCTCTCTAATGGTGTGCTTTTCCTTGTGTAGCTTCACAATAGCTTGTCTCACAGAGTAATCAAGTTTTTGGCGTTTCGCCATGGTGCCGGTTGATGCAACATTTACAAATGACTAAGTAAGACTTATTCTTTAGAGGAAATCAAAAAATTTGAATATAGCATACTGTTTACATTGTTTTTCTCAATTTTGTCCCTTACTTTTGGACGATCCTATTTTGAAAATAAATAAATAATTGTTATAATTCTTTTTCTATCTTTTTCTATCCTTTGCAAATGATTCAAATTTTAGTATGTTATTATGGATGATAACGACTACCAGTTCACAGTTGTTACTTCTAACAAATATTAGGTTTTAAAATTTTGTCCCTTAGTTTTGGACGCTATATATATATATATATATATATATATATATATATATATATATATATATATATATATATATATACGTGTATATACCTGTAGAAATATTCTTTTTATTGTTGAGCTGACGGATTCTGCCATTTTCTTTTGATTTCTTGATACAGTTGTGTACGTTGGCTTGGGAGGGAAGTAATTCTGTTAGGAATGGTGATATTGGGACAAAAAACCTGGACGTAGACTAATATTTGGATAATATTCAATGGCGGCACTCTCGAGGATTTTCCTTCTGAGTTATGATGCAGTAAATCAATGGCTCAAAACACACTGACAGCACAACAAAGGACTCCGTCAGGGTAAAAAGGTGAACAGTTTTAGATTGAACATGTCAATCACCGGACCTGTAACCAAATGGAGCATATAGTTCATCTCGTGAAGAGGAGACTTGGAGAAGAAATCCCCTCCCCCGAAACAAACAAGAACTGAAAGAAGCTGCATTAAAAGTCTAGAAAAGCATCTCAAATGAAGAATGCAACAGTTTGATGATGTCAATGGGTTGTAGGCTTGATGCATTTATTGCAAGCAAGTGTTATGCAACCAAATATTAAATGTTATTTTCTATAAGGCTATCTGTTCCTTTACTTTTGTTCATCTAACATGAGGTAATCTGATACAAATGGTAGTATATCCTAAGCTGTTTAACGCATCTAAATGTAAATACCAGGAAATAACTTAAATTCTAAACTGTTGTTTCATATTCATTTTTTATGCTAAACATTCATCAGTAAAAAAACAAAAACAGAGAAATTTGCCTTGCCGTTCCAATAATTTTGGAGGGGAATGCATATGTATTCCATTAAATAATATAGACATATTATGTCTATTTTTATAATAATCCTTTCTAGTTCTCTAATTGTCTCCTTGATGTTAAAATGATGTTAAGGCGCCGTATTTTTTGTTAACCCAAGTACTTATGTTAGATTGACGACAACAACATTGTCAAGTTTTCCGCTCTATCGCGCAACATCTATAGGCACATTCCTTTCCATCTTCACAATTTTTTTTTAAGCATTTCACCCCAAGCAAGGCGGGAAGCCACTAGGACGCAAGGGGATACAGAAACGGCGCGTCTGTGAGAAAGTGACTGTAGACGAGATGCCAGATGCCAGGGCGAACTACATTGCATATCCGCCTCTGGAGCCTATCAAGAACCCCGAGGCAAACAGAAGGGGCACCAGACCATATATGGTAGCAATATCCCATGCAAGGGCGAATTCTTGATTTGTAGATCTGGAGGATCGATTCCGGGAAGAAAAATTTCCCGGCGCGGCACAGGGAGCCAACTTTCCTTGCGGTGGTCGAAGCAATTGACTCGATGTATTTATTCCATCTCAGGTCAGCAGTCAACGTGAGACCGAGAAGCCGCAGAGAGTTGCTCTCGAGAAGTTGAGCGTCAGACATTCTAATGGAGGGAAGGGAAGGCTCTCTGTGGTGATTAATACAGAGTAGTTTTGTCTTAGAAGCGTTGAAGTTGACCAGGCAATTCATGCCCCAGTTCACAATCGATTGGAGCCCCTTTTCGAGACGCACGGCCAGGTTAGTTTTGTCAGTGACACTAGATTTGTTTTTGAGGCAGGAATAAATTGTGGTGTCATCCGCGTAGATGCCAACTTGGGAAGTTATGGCGTCAGGAAGGTCATTTATGTAGATAAGGAATAGAGTGGGGCCTAGGATGGAGCCTTGAGGAACACCTGCGTTCGTGGGATAGGAACTGGAGGAGAAACCGTTGAGAACGACCTTCAATTCACTGTTTGACAGGAATGATTGTATTAGGTTATACAATCGACCCGTAATGTCATAACCCGGGAGTTTGCTAAGAAGGCCGGCATGCCAAACCCTATCAAATGCTTTGGAGATGTCTAGGGCCACGGCACGGGCTTCCCCGTTATTTTGAAGAGCTCGGTAGACTGTTTCAGTGATGGCCGTAAGCACATCAGCTGTAGATACAGGAAAATTCTTGTTGACAACACCATTACACTACATCATGAAAATAATAAACAAAAACTTCAAATTCTCGAGTCCATCTATATCAAAAGCAACCAACCAAAACTGAACAAAATTTATTACGTACATGGGAGCAATATTTTAAAATGCATTTGACTAACATTAAACAGTATTTTGCAATTTACTGTCAAATCTGGTTGTCCCCTTTACATTGAGAACGCTTGTTTACAAACCATCATAAACACAACTGTTAATTAATATAAAACGGTCATAATCATAACGGTTACACTTACATTAAGTTTGCCTAATTTCTCTTCATGTTTTGACATTTTAAGATTTATTTTATTTTGTGTTCTTTTGAATATTAGCAGAAGCATTTATTCCAAGCTTTCGCGTGTAATGCGAGGCTGGAATTGAAGTGAGTTTTTTTCTATATTCAACACGCCATTCCCACTGTTAAATAAGGTGAGGTTGATAGTGGGAGAGAGATGTTTAATATACAGGGCCTCTCTTACAGCCAGATGTTTCCGGTAAAGTGATTAATATATAATTTTAATTTTTTTCCACCAGATTTTTCCTGAAGGTTTGTTGTAAATTGTGGGTAAATAGATTATTTTCAGAGCACTTTGATCTGACAAGTGACACGTGAGGCGTCTGCTCAAGGAGGAACTAGTATGTTCGATATAAGTAATTTAGTTATGACAAGAATGATAAATCCATAATTTTCAAATTTCATCTCCAGCCGCTACGCTAAAAGTAACCAGACTATCCGTTTCAAAATATATTCATTTGAGTGTTGTTTAATAAATATATTACATATATTCTCTCTCCCTTTTTCTCTTTGTTTATTTCTCTCTCTCTCTGTCTCTCTCTCTCTCTGTCTCTCTCTCTCTCTCTCTCTCTTTATCTGCCTCTGTTTCTCTCTGTCTCAGTCTGTCTCTTTCTCTACGTTATGACTTCATCGGACTGCGTTTGTTTACATGAAACCCGCCACAAGAATGTTTCCAATTTGCCACAGATCTTTTCTTTCGTAAAATGTATATATATATTATCCCATATACTGGATGTAACAGCAAAATTGTTCAAATCGAGTAACAGCTTAATTTTCCACCCCTAAATATCTAAAAAGCCACTTAAACCTAGTTTCTTTTTAACAGGTTTTCCTATAAGACATTTAACAATCTTGACACCATTTCTCGTAAGAATTACTGAAAAACCCTTTGAGCTATTCAGCTAGAAAGAGAACAGGTTAAAATCGTTTTGTGTCAGCCCTACTATGTCTTCTTAAATGAGCAATGGTGAGAGGAAAAAGATCATCCAGACCTTCAGTAATTGTACCAACATTCATACTCTGGCTTCCATTTTCAAAGTTCATTCAAGAACCATCAAGAGAATGGTGAATAAGTTTAAAAAAGAAGGAATAATGCAAAGGAAAATTGGATCAGTCACAACAGGAAGAGGAATCATCATTTCAACTAAAGCGATCAATTAGAAAAGATCCAACTCAATCCATAACACGTTTGGCATGGAAGTTCAGCTATAACAGTCCAAAAAGCAGTGTAAAAGACTTGAAAAGAAGAAATCGTGCATGAAAACCTGTGAGGCATCTTGCTATTCTAGGACAGAAGATTAGAAGCTTATTGGGCGAAGATCATATTGAATAAGTTGGAAAATGATCCTGGAATAGTATATATATATATATATATATATATACTTAGCTATGATTAATTAATGATGAACAAGTCATTTTAGTTTATGATCGATTTCATCGCGATTCTTCTGTTAAGCTTGGAGAGTAATTATACATTCTTATTGTTCAAACAATAATGTTATAAAAACCTCGGAGAATTCCGGTAAAATATCTTTAATCATTTCTAAGATACAAGGTTTCAAAGCTTAATCTAACAATTGAAGTGATTTTGCAGTTACACCAGGAATATATATATATATATATATATATATATATATATATATATATATATATATATATATATATATATATATGTGTGTGTGTGTGTGTTTAAAATACACACACATACACACAAACACACACAATGTAAAAAATCAACTTTACACCAATAAAAAGTGTATAAACTATTTTAACAATATAAAAATAACGAAATTAAGAAGATAAGCAGTCAATTGTTGATACCTCCTGAAGAATGGACAGACCGATTACTAAAAGGTCCATCTACGAAATTCTGGGGTCTGGGGGCTGAATATTGCATCAATCAACTGAGAAATTGCACATTTCTATTAATCCTCTCTCTCTCTCTCTCTCTCTCTATCTCTCTCTCTCTATCTCTTTCCCTCCCATTCTTTCTCACTCTCTCTCTCTCTCTCTCTCTCTCTTTCTTTATATCTTTCCCTGACTTGACATCTATGAAAGTAACTCTATACTGATACTTATTATTATCACCCAACACACGCCTACCCAATTTAAACAATTCGCCCTAGCTGTTACCATGGAAATTTTGATTTCAATTATTAAAACACATGAATTTCAGAAATACGTTATTCCCCAAAAAATTTCGCTTGAAGATGGAACAGAACTTACTTTAACTCAATTTAATTCAAATAATTATATTGAAATTTTCGGCTGTTGTTTTGAAACATGAGACCTCTTATGTCGCGAGTCGAAATCATATTTTTTTTAAATAAATAATTATATATATATATATATATATATATATATATATATATATATATCAGTGGACATTGAAGTCAGCAGCCAGAGGTGACAGTCTAAAAGTAATCTGTTTTTTGCGACGATTTATATATCCAGGGTCAGTGATGCATTCAGATTCACAATTATTCCTACTTAATTGCTCCTAGAATAATCCGTTACCGCCCACCAAAATAACCATTAGGCTACAATAATACGTTACCCACAATACAATACAATAATCTACCCACAATGCATCACTGGTCTGTCGATATAAATAGACGAAACACAACGCACATGGCCTGAAGAGTTTAGCATAAAGAGAGACTCTGGGTGTTAACTTCAATGTCCACTTTTATATTTACATATATGTCTCTCCCTGATATTGAGAACTTTAACCCATAAACATAGCATATCTTAAAATTGTATTTTATCATATATATATATATATGACAAGGAAATATATATATATATATATATATATATATATATATATATATATATATATGACAAGGAAATATATAAGACAAAAGGAAAGCTTATCGTAGCCGATGCGTTTCGTGGTCTGAGGACTTTATCAAGGCAAATGTCTTTATCAAAGCATATATATATATATATATATATATATATATATATATATGTGTGTGTGTTTGTGTGTGTGTGTGTGTGTAATATACCGTACCTACCCCAATCCTGATAAATACATTGGACACTATTGTAAGTGGAGTTAATATGGTGTCTATGTAGTCCACCACTTGCAGTGGTTTACCTATTTCACGCCGCTGGCGAGTATTGTATTTTGTTGATGTTATAAAGATTACCATTTCATTTCCAAACTCCGTTTTTGTTATTCCTCATTTCTAGGTTACAATATATATATATATATATATAAACACTGTATTGTTGGTGGATAAATATATGTTTGGGTTGGGTGCGTTTGTGTCTGTGTATCTGCGTGTACGTTTGTGTGCATACATGCTTCTGTGTGTGTGTGTGTGTGTGTGTGTGTGTGTGTGTGTGTGTGTGTGTGTGTGTGCACGTAAGCCTCACAGTAAATAAATTCTTATTACTCAATTTTGGAAATATGTAGCGATGAGAAATTCTCAATAATATTTCTTAATATTTTATATTTATTTTCAATTAAACAATGAAGTAGCGTTTAGTCATGCAAATTTTTAAAATTTTTTCTCATTGTCTTTTCCTTTTCCGACCCTGATACAGACATTCCGACTAAATGTCTTGGTTTTATCGATTTATCTGAAAGCCAATAACAATGTTTCGCTTTGTATCGTGCTGAGGAAATCTTTAATGAAACGTAAATGGAACAATTTGTTGGTTTGTAAAAAAAAAAAAAAAAAAATCAGTGTTTTTTTATGTTGAACTTCGCCGTCAATCGAAATGACTTTTATCCAAGAATATTTCACGGTTTTCTTATTTTAAGATTCTGATGAATCTTAATTCTTCAGTTAATGATTGAATAAGCATTGAGTTCTAGGTGAACAAGGTGAGTTCTTCGATAATAAAATATCTTAAAAATTCCCCTAATACAACTTAACAAAATATTACAATACCAATCATATGAACTAAATACGAATTTTAAGAAGTACTGAGGTACAAATGAAAAGATTTAAAATTCACAACTTTTTCTGTTTCACTGAAACAGACGTTAATCACTTCTATCTTCGCTTTTATCTTTCATTTTCCCACTGAAACCCAACAGCCATTTTAATGTATTTTGTCTTCTCATGCAATCAAAACGGAATAGTCCATTATTTATGTGGTATTAACAGGAGACGTTAAACACTTCTTTCTTTCTTTCTTTCTTATTTTTTCATTGAAACCAAGTAGCGTCTTTGATATATCTTGTCCTTTCACGCGATCAAAACGGAATGATACATAATTTGTGAGGTATTGGCAGGGCGTAACGGTGGCGTGAACTAACGGAGTCGGGGACAAGCACAATTATAACAGGATTTTTCACAATTTCTTTATTTTAATGATGGTCATTGCATCACGCAAAAAAAAAAAAACTATTTCAACATTGTCATAGATTTTCCTAAAATTGTTCTTGATATTTAAAAATTGATATTGTTTTCCCAAACCTTTTTATGTATATTTTCTCAAAACGTAACTACTGTTATTAAAATCGATTTTCTTCCATGATAGATAATTTAAAACGTATCAGGACTAAGAAGAGACTATTTCAGTTCCTAACCGGTCTGAAAAATATCTTTATACTAGTTTTAACCTGTAAATGTTTCACAGTTTTCGTATTTGAAGTGAATAAGCTCATGGCGAGTTCTCCGACAATAAAATATCGGTAGAAATTCCCCTAATTCACAACTTGAACAAAATATTACAATACCAATCATATGAATTAAATATGAATTTTAAGAAGTACAGAGGTAAAAATGAAAAGATTTTAAATTCACTCCTTCCGTTTCACTGAAACAGACGTTAATCACTCTTTCTTTCTTTCTTTCTTTCTTTCTTTCTTTCTTTCTTTCTTTCCTTTCACTGAAGCCTTGCAGTTACTGCGAGTGAAAGAGAATAGGAAAACATTAATCGTACAAAAGTACGATAAAAGAGCAGGATCCAGGAAAACAGAAGATGTCGATTGTTTGCTAATATTTTTTTAAAACGAGGATATCACGAAGGAATATTCTATATATCTACTATCTCTCTCCATGCTGTGAAATCATAATCCCATAATTATAACAAGTTTATATATACTAGTTCCAATCAGGGAAAATTTTACGGTTTTCCTATTTTAAATTTTTGATGAATCTTAATTCTTCACTTAATGATTGAATAAGCTAATGGCGATTTCTACGACAATAAAATATCTATTATTTACATTATTCGGACTATTGTTCTTATCTTTGTCGCCATATTTATCACAATGTTTCGGCCGTTGTACGCTCCGGCCCTCCTCAGCCGGTTGTAATTTCGAACCGAACCCTTTATTTCGCTCACTGGGGTAGACTGTTCTAGTTCCACGTGCCATGTTTGATGGATGTCAGTTATTAGTTATCTCCTGTTAATTTCCCTCTGAAAGTTCTCCACTGGCCCAACCTTGAGGACGCATGGCACATTGGATAAAGGCGATGGTTAGATCCAGTGACAGGACCCAAAGAGTGTGAGTTCAATGCCCGGTTGGGACAGTGGAGAACTTTCAGAAGGAAATTAGCAGGAGATAACTGATAACTGACATCTATGAAACATGGCACGTGGAACTAGAACAGTCTACCTCAGTGAGCGAAATTTCGGTTCGAAATTCTAATCACCTGAGGAAGGCCGGAGCGTACAACGGCCGAAACGTTGTGATAAATATGGCGACAAAGATGAGGACAACAGTCCGTATAATGTAAATAATGTACATAATACCTCATCTCAGAAATATAGACAGATACTGAAAGGCCGAAACGTAATAAATATGGCTTCAAAGATGAGGACAATAGTCCGAATAATGTAAATAATGTACATAATACCTCATCTCAGAAATATAGACAGATACTGAAATGCCGAAACGTAATAAATATGGCGTCAAAGATGAGGACAATAGTCCGAATAATGTAAATAGTGTACATAATACCTCATATCAGAAATATAGACAGATACTGAAAGGCCGAAACGTAATAAATATGGCGTCAAAGATGAGGACAATAGTCCGAATAATGTAAATAATGTACATAATACCTCATATCAGAAATATAGACAGATACTGAAAGGCCGAAACGTAATAAATATGGCAACAAAGATGAGGACAATAGTCCGAATAATGTAAATAATGTACATAATACATCATCTCAGAAATATAGACAGATACTGAAAGGCCGAAACGTAATAAATATGGCAACAAAGATGAGGACAATAGTCCGAATAATGTAAATAATGTACATAATACCTCATCTCAGAAATATTGACAGACAATAAAATATCCGTAGAAATTCTCTTATCGCATCGTTAATTACTTGAGCTTAACAACTTTAAGAAAATATTTCATTAACAATCATAAATATGAATGCTGCGAGTTCGATCCTGACTGGGTACATCATAATTTCAACCTTATGCCATATCTAAGCTACCCGTAAAAATCATCATGAATCTGAATTCTGGTCGTTATTTTAAGAAATAGGGAAGTTCAAATGAACAGATTTGAAATTGACAATTTCTTTCATTTCACGTTAAACACTTCTTTCTTTCTTTTATCGAAACCAAGTAGTCCCTTTTTCTTACCCTTTCCACACGATCATAACGCAATAGTACATTATTTATGAGGTATTGGCAGGGTGTGGCACAAGGCCGAATGTATGGATCACCCAGTGAGTGTCAGACTCATTACCTAGTCGTAAATGACTTATCGAGACAAGCCTGTAAATTATTACACAGCGTCGAAGTGCCAAATAACGATTTAGATTGAGTGTATTGAAATTTTTGTTCGATATTCAATTTCAGGATAGTGATTTTCGAAGCGTAGCTTAGGTATGACACAAGGCCGAAAGTATGGGGCACCCAGTGAGGATCGAACTCACTACTCAGTCGTAATTGTTCTAGCGAGACAGGTTTGATAACAATTACACCGCCTCGAGGTGTCCAATACATTAGTATTTTAATATAGTTATTTTACAAGCGTAGCTTAGATGTGGCACAAGGCCGAAAGTATGGGGCACTCAGTGAGGATCGAACTCACTATTCAGTCGTAATTGTTCTAGCGAGACCAGCTTGCTAACCATTACATCGCTTCCAGGGGACCGAACAAGTTCAGGATAGCGTAACAAACATCGACTAGTAAGTTTAAACGGCCGAGTCTGATGCGTTTACTTTTACGCAAATACGCTTGAGAAAAGGCATGAATTCGTTTCTCCCTACGCCAAGCTATGAACTAAATAGCAGTGTAGCCTTTTAGCTTTGCGTGTTAAGAAACTTAAAAGAAGGAAATCGTTGAGATTAAAACCATGAAGAAGGCAAATAGAAAGCACTCCACTATATTTCCCAAGAAAACATGGTAATTTAATAATAATAAAGAAAAAAACTGGCCGTGAAGAATCGTGATCGCTTAAAACCAGAAAGTATATGAAATTTTAAAAAAATGAAGCTTCATGTTACATTTTCTTTAACCAGTTGCCGCTAGTGGCAGTTATCAGAACGGAAGGAGATTTCTTATTGAATCACCAAACAGACTTCCAAAGTTCTCTCTTTGCGACGTCATCGTATAATTAATAGGAAGCCATAAACTTCGACAGCCTGAATTTCTGAATGTCCACTTGTCTGAGCGTTATATTTCGGAGGAAAAATAGAGATTAATTTGCCATATCAAAATAATTATACGACAGAGAATTGCAAGGTGCAAGAGAGATGTACTTATATGGACATCAAATTACTTGATTTGATTATAAATAATTCCTTCCTTCCTTCTTTCCTTACTACTATTCTTTCTTGAAACAGCTTTTTCTCGATAATTTTTTTTTTTTTAAAGATTTTGTTTTTTTTTTTTCTCATTCATCACGAAGAATGAGGAATTTTGTCTCTCTCCTCTGACCATTTTCTCTACGTTTTTCCTATATTTTTCTCGGATTCTTTCGTTGTCGAACTGTTCATTCATTTCTTTTTACTCTTTACTCCCGCCGTCCATTTTCAATCCGATAAGCAGATCCATCATCATCATCATCATCATCATCATCATCATCATCATCTCCTTTTCTCCTCCTCCTCCTCCTCCTCCTCCTCCTCTTTCTTTTTCGTTTCGTTTCGTTTCTTCCATTTCTTTTTCTTTCCTATTTTGTCACTTCTTCGGTCCCCTCCCCCCAATGCTTCTCGCTTGTCCTTTATTTTCATTCTCTCCTTGTCTCTCCTTCGGAGTCCCCCCTTCCCCAACAAGGTTTCGCTTTTGAATAGCAGCCAATGTTCCGGCATCTGCAGCAGTCGTTTTACCAGAAATGTCAACCTTTCTTTTGTTTTTTGTTTTTACCTCCCCTTGTTACACGTAATGAAAAATGGGTTTTGCATGTCAACAGTTGGTTGGTTGGTTTATTTTGTTTGTCGGCATATCAACACCTCTATGGGTCAGTTTAATACCGAAATCTAAATATTTTGAACGCACTTGTATGCTTTCAACTACAGATAAAATATACTGCTAGCCATTTTGCTTTAAATATATATGTATTATTGGTAATGTTCCTATAAATAAGTATTGTTGATATTTTTACTATAAATATGTATTGTTGGTTGGTTGATTTTGTTTAGCGATATATCAAACTTTCTGGTTAATTTTAATGTCGAAATCTAAATATATTGAAGGCATTTTTGTACCTTCAAGTACAGATAAAATTCATTGTTTGTCATTTTGTGATAAAAATGATTATCATGAATTTATTTATGAGGACAATAATTACGTGTTAGTAATTTTTAATATAAACAATTATTGCTGGTATTTTTACTATAAAAATAAATTTTTATACTTTTATAGTGTTTTGTTTGTGTTTGGGAGGGTAGGGTCACTATTTTCCCATAGCTGGGACTCTAATAGGTGCTACCAACCCGAGTCAGGATGGAGCTGAAATAAACGACAATTAAGAGGTGGTTCAATGCTACTTAAAATCTTCAATCTCCTGATAATACGGCCTTGATGCCGGATGTAGTTTATCGTCATACCCAGGACTTATTATGGAAGGTTCCCCAACCCTGATACATATTTTTCACACACAGATTTACATTTTTTTTCAAGCATTAGAACTTTTAGAAGTCAAAAAAAAAAAATGAAAATAGTCTTTTAAATTTCTTTATTAGGCGCGGGGGAGGGGCATTTTTTTTTAAATTTAGAACCGAAAATTTACAATCCTGTTTGGCTACCGTCACTAGAAATTCTAATTCCTGCCAATATTTTTTCTATTCTTTAGAAAAATGTTGGTATTGTGCATATACATTTTATTTTCACTTATTTTTTAGACCATTTCCCTTCAAGACAAAGACTGTCATGTCTCTCCACAACTACCTGTTTAATATATGTTAATTGTCATGACTTGATGGATAGGTTTACTATTGCCGTCTACACGGTGTGAAATTAAGAACTTTCCTTTATCCAAATCTGGTTGTATCCCAAGTCTAGAGAATCCAGTTAACAATGATATTCAATACATAGCTAGCTTGGGGAAGGGTGTATTCTTACCATTCCCAAGGTCATTAGTGCAAAATTGGACGTAACAAATTCGGGGATATTGAATGCAGCTGGTTTTAACCACTTTCAGAATCGATACCTGTTGTTACATGTACATCCCAATTTACTTACAGAATCATAAACAAATTGTGAAATTTCAAGTGAAGTAACCTTTCCACTTAGTCATGTCTACTTTGCCATTATTTACATATTTTCTTTCTCTACAAAGGCGACATTTTCTAGTTTGTTGTGATTTGTCTATTTTCATTTGGAGTATATTCGTTCTACACTTGTTCTGTGTGTGTGTGTGTTTTTTTTCAATTGTCCTTTGCGCAAACTAAGCCATGTAATTTCTGCTTTCATGTCCTCAGGCATGGATATTTCGACAGCTTCTTTCGAATCTGGTCAGCAGTATTTAAGTTTAATTCCAATATTAAAACTTAACCACTAGATGGCAGTTTCATTCTCAAGCATTGTATTAGAATTAAGTTTAAATACTGCTGACCAGTTTCGAAACATAGTAATTTCTGTGTAGCGATGGAATCATATATTTTTTTAAATAATTATAATCTAGGCTCTAGATAAAAATAAGAACAAAAATACTAAAGAAGTTCGGATCATCAATCTAACGGTTCTTTCCTATTATATCAATATATTTGCACACACACACACACACACACACACACACACACACACACACACACACACACACACACACACATACCCTTGAGCACTTAGCCTTGGAGACAGTAGAATGGAGATCAGCGTGTTTTAGTAGACTCAGCAGTTTTCAATCTGCTTGTCTGAAGCATCTTCAAGAAGCGTGAGCAAGATCTAAAAGGTCAGCCAATCTAACAGTGATTTCATCTCACAATCCTCACTCTTGCTCCATATGTGGCCTCCTTTGTAAATCACGAGCGGGTCTTAAATGCCACGTAAGATTATCGCACAAACTTTCATAAGTGAATCAATTAAGCTGTCAGATCCTATATTTTTTATCATATATATATATATATATATATATATATATATATATGATAAAAAAGTTAATGAGTTGAATTAGACCAAAAAACAGTAATAATAAAAAGTACTCAAAACTATATATATAATGGACTTTCCCCCGTCAGTGTCGACGTATGAGGATCTGACAGCTTAATATTTTTTTCTAAAACACGTTGATTCCCATTCTAATCTATCCAAGGCTAAGCGCTCAAGTGTTGTATATTGACAATATATATATAGTTTTAAGTTATGCTATATTTATGGGATAAAGTGGTTAATATCAGAGATAGAGCGTATGTGAATATGAAAGTGGACATTGAAATCAACACCCAGAGGAGGCACTGTTCCATGCAAATCATAATCGTCAGGCCATCGATTTCAATGCCTACATATATATATATATATATATATATATATATATATATATATATATATATATATATATAATAAAAGGCTTAAACACTAATATTCCATGGTCATAATTTATTCCATTGGAATCGTAAATACGATCCAATTCATCAGACCTACAAATTCAAAAAGAAAACAGAAAAAAAACAACTCCGGAAATAAAAAATAGAATTTAGAGAGAGTGTAAGTATGAGAGTGTGGGACGAATGTTAGAGCTAAAGAGAGGGGTAACAGACGAGAGAAGGTGGGAGATTAAAATTTAACAGAGAGAAATTTTAGAGAGAGGAGTCAAAGAAGGTTGAAGTGAGAGAAATATGAATGTTGTCGGATGTCTAATACATTAAAGATGTAACCGGAAAGGATACATTTTGTGGTGACATACACACATAATAGACGATCTAATCTTAAAGATCAGAAGAAGAGGGAGGGAGAGGAAAAGAAAAATTTATATGTATATATATTTTGCATATATTATACAAATATATATGTATATATATTTTGCATATGTATAGTTACCACTAATATTATCTATATAAGAGATAGACAGGAGGATTTGATAATTATAATTAAGTAATTCATCGAGTCTAGAAGAAACCTCAACAGAATGAACTGGACATCCGTGTCGCCCTATATTTGGGACTCATCATCAGTGTTCATCCATTACCGAGAATTGAAACCCTTACAGTTAGGTTATCAAGCAAACATCATACCAACTGTTCCAACAGGACTCGGTGACGAAGTGGTTGCAAATCAAATTCAATATAGCACCGCTCGCTCACATATTCCGTGGTGGAACTCATCTGAGTTTCTCTATAACCATAGGACTAAGCCCCCAAGAGCCACGACTACTATTACCAAGCCGCTCCATCCAGAGCATTTAAAGCCGGTTCAAGCAATGATATACAAGTGATAGAAATTATTAGGAGGATTTGATAATTATATTTAAGTAATTCATCGAGTCTAGAAGAAACCTCAACAGAATGCAGAAAACACTGGACGTCCGTTTCGTCCTATAAATATATATATATATATATACTTATATATATATATATATACTTGACTACCCGGTAACATTGGGTCAATCACTGTTCAGTTTATAAAACACTGAATTTGATTTCAATATTCCATTAAAATGAAATTTAATTTTATTATGATTCAGTTAAATATTTCAATTCGTTCGTGCCATCATTGGTCTGATTTACATGTTTAACGTTTTACTGATTGTTTACAGCATTTAATAGGAATAGAACCTCCGGGATAAACTAAACTTTAAATCAGATTAACTTAAAAAATATTTTCAATATGCCAAAAATATTTTTAAGTCATATACACTTGAAAATATTTTAAAAATATGGCAAAAAATATTTTTTTCAATATTTAAAATATCGTTAGTTTAAAGAAAGCTGAAATATAAATAATTACTCTACAAACAGCTGGACTAAACAGCAAATCGGGATCTCTTTGTGTCTGTCTTTCACTTAAAATATTTTAATTAAAAACATTGTCTGTTTGAAGAAAGTTAAGATAAAAATACTTACTGCATAAACAACTCGAATTTTTAAATCTTATTCACTTAAAATATACTTTAAATCAAATTAACTTGAAAAGATATTTTAAATATTTAAAATATTGTTTGTTTAAAGCAGGATCTCTTTGCGTCTCTTCTTTAACTTTAAAATATTTTAATTAAAAAAAATATCCGTATGAACAACTCATATTTCATTATGCGCCGGACCACCGGTGGTCACGGCCGGACGGACGAACCACACAAGCATCAAGCACGCACGCAATCACAGACACTTAGTATTTTACACACACACACACACATACACACACACACATATATATATATATATATCTGTGTGTGTGTGTGTGTGTGTGTGCGTTAGGGTGTGAGTTTAGGACTCTCCTGTAGTTTTTCGATGTATGATGGCCCGGCAGTTCAGTTCTTAGAACTAAATCGCCAGGCATATATACCGGCACATATGATTTTATTATAATGGTGAAGGTTTTTGGAGAATCCGTAACTCTTTTTTGAAAAACCTAATACAGAGAATCGCTCCATTGCGTGCCGAAGGTCCTCATCAGGTTTCGAATTCAGAGTTGTCCAATGTTTTTATCATTTTCTGTCTATATCTCTGAGATGAGGTATTATGATTACTTACATTATTTACATTATTCGGACTGTTATCCTCATCTTCGCTGCCATATTCACAACGTTTCGGCCGTTGTACACTCCGGTCTTCTTCATGAGATTGGAATTTCGAAACGAGCCCCTTATTTTGTCCAATTTTTTTTACGGAAAGTAAGGGTCTACGTACATCAAATTGTCTTTAAATTAAGTGGCCACAAAAGAATTATCGTTGAACTTTTGAAAGGTAAATATTAATACAACACTTAAATGTAGCGATCAATGTTGAGTTATTCTGTAGTTTATTGTTGCCTTTCGTATGAGGCAGCAGTACGCCTTGCAAAAAGAAATCTCCGCCAACAGAGGACCAGATTGCAATCAAAGGAACCAAGAACGTCCCGTGCAAATGAAAACCCAGATAAAACGGCAGTCTGGAAAGATTCTAATGCTGAGAATATGCAAAAAAATTAGAGACTGAAAATCCTGAACAAGTCGAAGGGCCAATTAAGAGACATCCGCAGGAGTTAGATTAATTTTAAGCTTACTCTCTTCCCCTCTCTATATATATATATATCTGTGTGTGTGTGTGTGTGTGTGTGTGATATAGATTCTCTCTAGATAGATAGATAGATTCCCCCTGATAGATAGATAGATAGATAGATATATATATATAGATAGATAGATAGATAGTGAACAGGCTGTGATAGATAGATTGATGATGATAGATAGATATGAACAGGGTGATAGATAGATAGATGGTGGATAGATAGATAGATAGATAGATAGATAGATAGATAGATAGATAGATAGATAGATAGATAGATAGATATAGATAGATAGATATGAACAGGCTGATAGATAGATAGATAGATAGATAGATAGATAGATAGATAGATAGATATAGAACAGATCGATAGATAGATAGATAGATAGATAGATAGATAGATAGATAGATAGATAGATAGAATAGATGATAGATAGATAGGTAGATAATAAAGATAATTTAGAAAAGATAGGTGAATAAAGGTTTGCTTCCCCAGGCCAAAAACAAAGAAGAAAAATCCATGTAAAGATATGTCTGCAAATTCTTCATGCTGTTTCGAAATTTCTGGGGGTGTAAATTGCGTCATAATGCTCTTTTTTCCTCAAAGACGGAGCCCAACAGACCCCACGATCCTGTACAACTGACAAAATCAAATACAAACAACGCGCATGTGTGAAATTAAAAACATAAAATGGCAGAAATCGATATATATTATATACATATAATATTATATATTTATTTATGCATATATATATATATATATATATATATATATATATATTGTGCACACACACACACACATATATGTATACTGAGTATGTGTATATATATATATATATATATATATATATATATATATATATATATATATATATATATAGTTTGTGTTTTTATATAAATATGAGATTTTAGAATATATATATATTACACATACATATATATATATATTGATATATAGTATATATATATATATATATATATATATATATATATATATATATATATATATATATATATATATATATATATATATATATATATATACTTACTTAGTTTGCGTTTTAACATATGCATACATATGTCAGAATTTAGAACACAAAATTGATATATGCGTGTGTGCGCGCGAGTGTGTGTGTGTGTGTGTCTGTGTCTGTGTGTTCCTTTCTTGTGTATATCTACCAGCTTCTCTGTTTCTTCTTTACCTCCAAATTAGTTCTGTTGAAATTACTGCTCTTCATCGACAACATCACCAACCAATTTCCCATCCCTTCCAGGAAAAGTGTGTCCTCATAGCTGCAGCTTTGGCAGGTAATAACAACGAAATACTTCGCTTTGTTACCTTTATACAAAATAGGAATTGGCGCGAAAGTGCAGGGCGCCATCTTGACTATTTTATTTGTTCAATTTTTATAATTTTCCTTAAGTTTTTGCCTCTTATTTAAAACTTGCACATATTTTTCATTATTTTCATTATTCATTTAATATTACCATTATAATTCTTTTTTTTTTTTTTACTGCTTCTTTCTCGTCTGATAAGAAATTTCTTGCATTATTCCAGCCGATATTCCGGTATATTTTCGTTTTCATTTTTTTTTTCTAGTTTTCGCTTTTATTCGTTTCATGATTCTTTTCTCTTCTTTTTTCTTCGTTCTGGTTATTCTTTCAATGCCATTTTATCAAGGACATTATCAGTTCATTTATTATTTCGTTTCTTTTGGCGTGTGCTTCCTTGTTTTCTCCCATTTTGAAATCTTTCCATAGAGTTTTCGTTTTCTTAAGACTTGCCATTTTAGGTCTGCCTGATAACAACGCAAGCATCATGTCCACCTCCATCATCACTATCAAAACAGTCACTAACATTGTTATCACACTATCGCCAATATCAACGGCGCGGTCATTATCAGCATCAATAATATCACTACCAACACTCTCGGCAGCATCACCATTGTCAACATCACCAGCACATTCAGCTAAATCATCATCACCAACATCATTTCACCAACATTAACCTTACTATCTTCATCCTGACCACCATTATCATCATCATCATCATCACCAACATCAGCCTCGCTACCTTCATCCTCGCCAGCATCACCAACATCATCATCACCAACATCAAACTCACTATCTTCATCCTCACCAGCATCACCATCATCATCACCAACATCAACCTCACTATATTCGTCCTCACCAGCATCACCAACATCATGATCACCAACATCAACCTCACTATCTTCATCCTCACAAACATCATGATCACCAACATTAACCTCACTATATTAATCCTCTACATAATTAATCTACATAATTATCCCCAACACCAACCTCACTATCTCCATCATCACAACCATGATCAACATCATTTTCACCAACATCAACCTCACTACCTTCACCATCACCAACATCAGCATCACCAACATTCAACAACTTCGCTATATTCATCCTCACTAGCATCACAGACATCCTCACTAGCATCACCAACATCATCATAACCAAAATCAACCTCACTATATTCATCTTCACGTCCATCAATAACATCATCACCCATATTAACCTTACCATCTTCATCCTCTCCACCAAATGAAAAGAAAGAAAACATCATCCTCACCAACATCAACCTCAGTATCTTCATCCTCACCAGCATCACCAACATAATTATTAGCAACATCAACCTCACTATCTTCATCCTCACCAGCATCACCAACATAATTATTAGCAACATCAACCTCACTATCTTCATCCTCACCAGCATCACCAACATAATTATTAGCAACATCAACCTCACTATCTTCATCCTCACCAGCATCACCAACATAATTATTTAGCAACATCAACCCAAATCTATCTTCATCCTCACCAGCATCACCAACATAATTATTAGAAACATCAACCTCACTATCTTCATCCTCACCAGCATCACCAACATAATTATTAGAAACATCAACCTCACTATCTTCATCCTCACCAGCATCACCAACATAATTATTAGCAAATCAACCTCAGTA
>CAHIKZ030003794.1:2115000-2140000 GCA_903632075.3 Acanthosepion pharaonis
CAGATAAGGTGCCTTTATTTAGTTATTTACTAGCAGCATGGTCCGGCGTTGCCCGTGCTTGATTCAAAACTCGTACGACTCATACAGCAATCGCTATCACTTGACTTAAAATATTTTTGCCCTTCCTTGCCTTTAAAGGAGTGCCCTTTGCCGTGCTGATGTTGCTACATGTCTTACTTCTTGCCTATCTCACACTGCGAATTTTTTCTAAGCTCTATACTAAATATTAAATCTGTTACGAAAAAAAGAACTAAACAAAATGAACACAAAACGATCAGCTTTAAAAAAAAGGACTCGTAACTGGAAAAACTGAATGAAAAAAGAATGTTAACAACAAATAACTTTTTCACGCCTAACCCAGTTCTGCGGAATCAGAATCAACGTTGAGTTTAAGCAAGCGAATGAGCCAATTAGAGTAAAGTGCCATGCAGATTTAAATTTTTCCCACTTGTGACGAATGCAGCTATCGATTCTTTTTGCATGCTAGCATGCTAATTAACATTTGTGTCAGTCAGCTGTTGGCTCTCACGCTGGCCAATAGAATCTTTCTGCCTATTCGTTGCAGCCAGCTATTGGCTCTCACTCTGGCCAGTACAAAATGGCCGCAAACTACATGAAAACTGCCACAGAAGCATGAAAAAATCGATTATTTCCACTATCGATGGGAGTTGGGAAATGCAAAGTCGGTCTTGGCCTTCCCGCTAACTTGGAGCATGTGCATGTAAATTTTGGTGAAAATCCGTCGAAAATTGCGACTGTGCATTCGTTACACTCACACACACACGCATCCTGCCTTTTATAGATAGAGATACAATTTCTCGTGTGATCTTATATATTTTTTTCTTTTCAGATGATAAATTATATAAAAACTGTCCGGCTATACATTTACCCAATTTCAAAGTTAATATTAGCAATGGTCAAACGTTGCTAAGGGCTACAAGGGAGAGGATGTTGTAGAGGGCCATGATCGCTTAAGTCGCGAAAGGACACGGCACATAGAAGTTTCTACTTCAACTTCTTGTCTAATCTATTGCGTTCACTTTAACACACGTCCTTAGAAATATATCTCTCCTCCTCATCCATCAATATCTATACTATTGTTCATTTAATACAAGGCTGAAGAGCCTCTCAATGTAGAGGATTAATAAATTTTGTTACTGTGAGTAAAAGGGTGGGTTAAGTAATATGTATCATGAAAATATGTACAATAAATAACTGTTGACCCTAGATTTGAAGAATTTAAGATTATCGTTATGTGGGAAGCTTTCTCACCGGAGAATTTTTTATAGATTTTTATAGGGTATCCTCCTTTTCTTTCTCTTACCCACGAGGCAGTGGGAAATAAGAGCTTTATTTTTTTTTATAAGACAAGAGAGACAAGACTGCTCTGCTATTCAAACCATGTAGGGAACCAGATGGTTCATGCCTTTATGAAAGGTATTAATCAGAACAAAGCTGACTCCGTCAGAATTTGAACCCGGCACGCCGATTAACACTTCGATGCCGATAACCGTAAAGTTGAAAAAAACCCTCTTTTTCTTTGTTTCCTTTCGCCGAGAATCGGGTTTCCAAAATGGACGTCACTGAACCCTGAATATAACAATAAAGATAAGGACAACAGTCCGAACTATGTAAATAGTGTAAAGCAATCAACCAATTTGACCAAATTTAACTATCCATGGATTTTCGGCGTGGGTTAATAGTTATCGAGACTAGTGATGATTTGTATCCTCATTGGGTACCTCATAAAAATCGACATTAAATAAAAAAAAAAGGCTGACATTACTACAAATTATTAAGTACGAGGTACGGTTATGTAATGGTTTGAGGTTGGATTGAGGAAAGTGTTCGAATTCTGGTTTAGTTCTTTGCATTCACTTACGTACTAATACCCTTGGGAAATGTATGAATTCGCAAGACAGACTGGGTTCTATAACCATGGGTGGCAACCGGTCTAGAAGAAGGGTACTCCGAATTGTATATACCCCTGGGGAAGGACATACAATGCATCTAAGGAAAGGGTCGTTCACATTGACTCGATGATCCCTTTTATTAAGTTCGACATTCATTGTAGTATCAAATTCGCCAAACCTTCTTTCCTCATTATATGCTCCATGACTTTCAACTGTCTCTTCCTGATGTTAAGCTTAAGTTTTCTTTTTGTTTCCATTGTCTCTAAAATTTACCATCCATGTTATTCTCAGCATCCTTCTGTTGCTTCAAGTCTCTTCTTCATTTCTGAGAAGATTGTCCAGTACTCTCTGCCATATAAGAGAACTGATATTACACAAGAGATCAGTACTCTTTTGTTTGTTTCTAACAAGTCGTAATTGATCTAGCGAGACAAGCTTGTTACCCTGCGTCGAAGTGCCTAGTAGCGATTTAGTAAGCGTAATTTAGATGTGTCACAAGGCCTAAAGCACAGAGAACACAGTGAGGATCGAATTCACTTCTGTCGTAATTGATCTAGCGAAACAAGCTTGTTAACGATTGCTCTAGGTCAAAGCATTCACTGCTATATACAAAGATTCATATTTTCTAAGAATTCAATAATTTGCTTAGCTTTTGGAAGGCATATTTCCCTATCCCAACGCATCTTCAGATTTCAGTGTCGTACTTTCTGTCTGTTAAAGCACTTGATTTCCGTATCCCCAATTTGTAATTTGCATGTTGGTCTGTTTCTTTTGCGAACAAACCAGGGCAGATAGAGAGAGAGTTAAATAGCTCACGCTATCGATTACTGGTTTCGAAACCCGGACGCCAGTTGTAAATGTAGATATAACGAAAATCTATTATAATTCTATCTGACGTATTGGAGATAATGATTGATGAATTACGAGAAAGACAAGTTTTCTCCAATAGATTTCGTTATCCATCTCTCTTTTTTTTGGCGCACTGTCTCCAAGAGCGCCGACGACTTAATACTTTGCTTCGTTGCATTCCTTAGCAGATCAAAAGAAAAGGCTTTTTTTTGCTGAAATTCTTTGCTTACTTTCTCGGCATGTTCTTGACATATGGCGAAATTGTAGATGGAATTGGTTTCAAAGAACTGTTCTTCTCTTTTATGTAATTCTTTTGCCGGACGTCCTAATGAAAACAGAAAATGCTGGGACGAAATAGATAAAAATGGGTGTGAGAATCATGGAGGATTTAAAAGGAAAAAGGAGAAGGAAAATTTGAAATACGTTTAGGAAGAACAATGGAAGAAAGTTTGGTCATATGATTGATGGGAATGAGAAAATGGAGAAAGAAGAAAATAACAAAATAATGTGAATTGGAACAAACAAAATAAGGAAAAAGAACAAAAAATGTAGAAAATGTGTAATGACGTGTTGTAAAAGAAAAGAGAAAAATGAGAAAAGAAAGAAAGAAAGAAAGAAAGAAAGAAAGAAAGAATATACTGGGCAGGAATGAGAAAGAATGAACAAAATGAAGAAGAAAAAACAAAGAAAAGAAAGAAAAAAAGAAAGAAAGAAAGAAAGAAAAGAAAATTCAGTAAAAAAGAAAGAAAAAGAACAACGGAAAGAAAGAAAGAAAGAAAGAAAGAAAGAAAGAAAGAAAGAAAGAAAGAAAGAATATACCGGAAAAGAATGAGAAAGAATGAACAAAATGAAGAAGAAAAAACAAAGGAAAGAAAAAAATTGAAGAAAAGAAAGAAAGAAAGAAAGAAAGAAAGAAAGAAAGAAAAGAAAATTCAGTAAAAAAGAAAGAAAAAGAACAACGGAAAGAAAGAAAGAAAGAAAGAAAGAAAGAAAGAAAAGAAAAGAAAATTCAGTAAAAAAGAAAGAAAAAGAACAACGGAAAGAAAGAAAGAAAGAAAGAAAGAAAGAAAGAAAGAAAGAAAATTCAAAAAAAGAAAAGAAAAGAAAAAAGAAAGAAAAAGAACAACGGAAAGAAAGAAAGAAAGAAAGAAAGAAAGAAAGAAAAGAAAAGAAAATTCAGTAAAAAAGAAAGAAAAAGAACAACGGAAAGAAAGAAAGAAAGAAAGAAAGAAAGAAAGAAAGAAAGAAAATAAAGGCAATTTAGTAAAGAAAGAGTGAAAAAAGAACAACGGAGAGAATGAAATAAAATAAAGGAAGAAAGAAAGAAAAAAGGAAGAAATGTAATGATGGATAGAGCTGTACTAAAGGAATGAAGGGAAGAAAAAGAAAGAGAAAGAAAGAAAGATAGAAAGATAGAAAGAAACAAACAAACAAAAAATAAAGAATGAATGAAAGAAAGAAGGAAATTCAGTAAAGAAATAGAAAACTCGCTAAATAAATAAGGAAAGAAAGAAAAAAGTCAGTAAATATAGAAAAAAAAAAAAGAAAAAAATTCAGCAAATAAATAAAGAGGTACAAAACTAATTAAACAAATAACGAAAGAAAGAAAACGCAGTAAAGAAAGAAAGAAAAACTTATAAAAAAAAATAATTAAAAAGAGAAAGAAAGGAAAATCAGTAAAGAAATAGAAAAATCATTACATAAATAACGAAAGAAAGAAATAAAAATCAGTAAATAAATATGAAGAAAACAAAGAATAGATGAAAAGAAAGAATGAATAGAAAGAAAGAAAGAAAGAAAGAAAGAAAGAAAGAGAACAATACATGGGTAAATGTCAAAAAGGAAGAAAGAAAGAAAGAATAAATGAAAAGAAAGAAAGAGACAAACAAACAAACAATAGAAGCAAAGACAGAAAGAAAGAAAGAAAAAAAGAAAGAAATCAAACATGACAAAAAAAATAAATGAAAGAAGAAAGAATAAATGCGTGACAAAATTAAAAAAAAGAAAGAAAAGCAGAAAGAATTTGTCTGAAAAGGAATGACGTACAAATGAAGAAAAAGGAAATAATCACCAAAAAAAAAAAAAAAAAAAAAAACGAAAGCAAAGAAAGAAATAACTTTGACTGAAAGAAACGAAACTAGAAAAATATGAAAGAACTTAAAACTGAAACCAAGCAAAATTTTTAAAAATAAATTACCAATTTTGCTTTATTTTATTTTGTATTTCGTACTCGGCGAGATTTTAATGATTTTTAATTAATTGCAAATTGTAATCAATAGATAATAATTATAACAATAATAATTATAACAATAATAATAATAATAATTAGTATAATAATAATATTAATAATAATAACAATAACAATAATAATAACAATAACAATGGCAGTCCCTGCTGACTGCAATGTATCGTTGAAGATCTTCAAAAAGCAGTCAAAATACAAGGACCTTGAAATAGAAATATCGAAAATGTGGCATATGGGAACATCAACAATCCCTGTTGTAGTTGGAGCCCTAGGACTGGTTGGAAAAGATTGCAGTAGACTAATTGAAGGGATTCCTGGAAGTCCATGCCTCGAGGAGATACAAAAAATTGTTCTGACAAGTACAGCCCACACGTTACGAAGGGCTTTATCTATGTAATTTTTTTTTAATTTTTTTAGTGGAAAAGTGTCATGATGCCATTTCTAACCTTAGGTCCCTGGGCGGGACCCGGAATGAAATGTGTAAACGCCAGAAATCAAAGAAAATAAAAGAGTAGATACGGCGTAAAGAAGAACGAATGCTGGATACGCCTCTGCAAGAATGGAAAAATATATCCACAGATGATGTTAGGCAAGCTCTAACGAAATCCCAAAAGTGGAAATCCCCAGGAAGTGACAAGTTGCCCAATTTCTGTCTGTATCATCTCACATCTACCCATGAAATTCTATCATTATCAACGCTTGTAAATAATCCCTATAAAACCCCGGAATGGATTACTGAAGGTATGACATACCTCATACCAAAAACAACTGAAACAGACCACCCGAAAAATTATAGACCGATAACATGTCTCTCCACAACGTATAAGTTGATCACGTCTGTATTGACGAACCGTACTTATTCCTTTCTCGAAACAAACAGCACTCTCCCGCTGGAACAGAAGGGATGCAGAAGAGGTTCATATGGCTGCAAGGATCAACTTCTGATAAATAAAATGATCTTGGAAAATTGCAGGAGACGACGCAGGAACCTAAGTGCAGCGTGGATTGATTATCGTAAAGCCTTTGATAGTGTTCCACATTCTTGGATCCTTAAGACTTTGGAAATGTACAAAGTCTCCCCTGTGGTATTAAATTTCTTAAGCACAGCATGGGAATGTGGAACACCAAACTATACCTTAGTCACACCGGGGCACTGCCATATCCAACTGTCTGAGTATCCGACGTGGAATCTTTCAAGGAGATTCTCTGTCACCCCTTCTGTTTTGTTTATCCTTAATCCTCTTACACATGAACTGAACAACAGTAGCTATGGTTACAAAATAAATAAGAAAAATATTCAATCACCTACTCTACATGGATGATCTCAAACTCTTTGCCAAAGACGACAATGAGTTGAAAGGCCTCCTCAATATTGTAAAATACTTCAGTGACGACATAGGTATGGACTTCGGATTAGATAAATGTGCAAAAGTAACTTTCAAGAAAGGTAGAATTACAGAAACACCCTTAATAGATTTAGATTTTGTCACAAAGATTAGGGAACTGGAGCATGGTGAAGCTTATAAGTACCTAGGAATTAGCGAAGGAGATGGCATACAACACCCCCAAATGAAGGAAAAAATAAAGAAAAGAATACTACAGGCGTGTACGTCTGGTACTAAATACTGAGCTGAACTCAAAAACAGGATATCAGCCATAAACACATTGGCTGTCCCTGTGGTGCAATACAGCTTTAATGTCCTTAACTGGACCATAGCTGAAATTAAGCGAATGGATGCCAAAACGAGAAAGCTACTCACTTGCTATCGCATGCATCATCCCAAAGCTGATGTTGATCGTCTGTATGTGCCCAGATCCGAAGGAGGCAGAAGATTAGTTCAACTAGAACTGTCCTACAAAACAACAACAATTGGCCTCCAAAGATATTTGGAAACTACAGAAGACTGGATGATGGTATGCGTCAAGGAACATGAAAGTAGTAAGCGTCTCTACTCCGTAATGAAGGAAGCCAACAAATTCAAAATGGAGTTCCAAATGGGCGTAGAGATGCAACTACAGCACAATACACCGGCTGAAACTGCAAAATACCTAAAAAAGATAGCTAAGACGAATGCAACCGACCAGTTACAGAAGCGATGGCAAGATAAACCGCTTCATGGCCAATACCTCTGCCCGTACCAAACAAGCTGACGTAGACAAAACCCGTACCCATCAGTGGCTACGTAGTGCAGGGTTGAAAGCGGAAACTGAAGGTTTTATCCTTGCTGCACAGGACCAATGCTTGCTAACTAGGAATTATCAAGCACATATACTAAAATATTGTGTCAGCCCAAAATGCAGATTCTGTGATAAATATCCAGAAACGATTGATCATCTTGTATCAGGTTGTACGGTGTTGGCACCCACTGAATATAAAACCCGACATGACAGAGTGGGCCAATATCTGCACTGGAAAATCTGCAACTTCTAGAGGAAGAAAACTGAAAGAAACTGGTATGAACACCACCCAGACCCGGTTACGGAGATAGGACCTGTTACAATTCTATGGGATTACACAATACACACTGACAGAACAATCAAGGCCAACCGGCCAGATATTGTTATTAAAGACCACAAACAAAAACGGTGCCTCCTTATTGATATGGCAGTCCCTGCTGACTGCAATGTATCTTTGAAGATATTCAAAAAGTTGTCAAAGTACAAGGACCTTGAAATAGAAATCTCGAAAATGTGGCATATGGGAACATCAACAATCTCTTTTGTAGTTGGAGCCCTAGGACTGGTTGGAAAAGATTGCAGTAGACTAATTGAAGGGATTCCTGGAAGTCCATGCCTCAAGGAGATACAAAAAATTGTTCTGACAAGTACAGCCCACACGTTACGAAGGGGTTTATCTATGTAATTTAATTTTTTTTTTTTTTTTGTCAGTGGAAAGTGTCATGACGCCATTTCTAACCTTAGGTCCCTGGGCGGGACCCGGAAAGAAATGTGTAAACGCCAGAAATCAAAGAAAATGATAATAATTATAATAATAATAATTATAATAATAACAATAATTATAATAATAATCTGTGGTGCAATACAGCTTTAATGTCCTTAACTGGACCAAAGCTGAAATTAAGCGAATGGACGCCAAAACGAGAAAGCTTTTCACTTGCTATCGCATGCATCATCCCAAAGCTGATGTTGATCGCCTGTATGTGCCCAGATCCAAAGGAGGCAGAGGATTAGTTCAACTAGAACTGTCCTACAAAACTACAACAATTGGCCTCCAAATATCCTTGGAAACTACAGAAGACTGGATGATGGTATGCGTCAAGGAACATGAAAGTAGTAAGCGTCTTCACTGCGTAATGAAAGAAGCCAACAAATTCAAAATGGAGTTTCAAATGGGCGTAGAGATGCAACTACAGCACAATACACCGGTTGAAACTGCAAAATACTTAAAAAAGACAGCAAAGACGAATGCAACCGACCAGATACAGAAGCGATGGCAAGATAAATCGCTTCATGGCCAATACTCTGCACGTACCAAACAAGCTATTCTTTAGTTCCTCCACAAAACAGATTTTTTACAGTGAACTAAAGAATATAAAACAGACACTTATTAATAATAGCTTTCCAAATTATATAGTTGATGAACAAATAAGATGCTTTCTAAGAAATCTCAATAGTAAGCAAACTGTACATAATACTGCTTCTACTGATCTTAAACATATTAATCTCCTATATCTTAATCAAATGCATACTAATTATAAACAATATGAAAATATACTAAAAAATTAGTAAATTCTAATATATCAACTACAGATCCTAGTAAAAAAATTAAATTAATCATATATTACACTAAATCTAGTATATCCAACTTAATACTTCGCAATGATTCTTCTCCCCCGGTTAGCCATTTACAAAAAACCAACATAGTTTATAAATTCAAGTGCCCTTTGGGAGAGTGTATCTCCAACGAATTAAATAATATTTATGTTGGTCACACCACAAACTCGCTTTCACGACGCTTGACACTACATTTTAATGAAAACTTTAACATTTTTAGGCATTTAAAACAACATGCCTGCCCTCACTCACAATTCCGTAAAATACTTGTCGAAAACACAATTATACTTCGACATGAAAACAATAGACAAAAACTAAAAATCTTTGAAGTATTATACATCAAACAGTTGAAACCCAACCTAAACAAAATCAATTATGGCATCTCTACAAATATTCTTAAAGGTCTATAATTGGTAACAGAAGCCATTGGTTTATACCAACGGCTTGCCATACTTCTACAATTCACTCTTGTGTGGTCATATGTGACGTCATGAGATGGGGTGCGATTCTCGCTTCTAGCGTCTTATATGCACGTGTTTATCGTTGCTTAGAAATCATCTATGTAAACAATGACAGACAATCATCACTGTCGTGTCCGTATATCTTACTTATTATAAAACGCAGATTGTGTGTGTGTGTGTGTGTGTGTGTGTGTATGTGTGTGTGTGTGTGTGTGTGTGTGTGTGTGTGTAACGTTTATATGTTGGATCGGATTCCCTACATTTTTAGCCGATTTCAACAAAACTTCACAGGACTACATAAAATTACCTTGTGGTGGTTCTAACGGCGCCGAAAATGGGAAAAACACAATTGTTTTTTTTAACAAAATCAATTTGAAAACACGATTAAGACACATCGTGGGAATGGAAGGGGGACAACTCACATCGGGTTAAAAAATTTCTTTTGAATAAAGTAGTGCAGTAAAATTCCCCGCAAATACACTTTCGTTGGCACGAAATCCGACATGTTTAACACTATGAAAAACAAAGTTTTTTCCACTTCGGCGAAATGAATTTCAAGCTTGATTATAGTACATCCTTATTGATGCGTCACCATCTGAAACTACACGTACGCAGTTCTGGGAACGCCATCTGTTGGAAAACAGCGAGGACTTGATGGATTGATGTGAGCTTTCATTCACGGGAGATCGTGATGCGTTTGAGCCGAGCATTGAAGAAAAAACGGTCGCTATACGAGCAGAGACACGACAAAGTGATTTTGCAACATGACAACGCTAGGCAACATGTTGCAAAATGGGTGAAAACCTACTTAGAAACCCTTAAATGGGAGTTCCTACACCACCCACCCGTATTCGCCAGACATAGCCCCCGTCCGATTATCACTTGTTCCAATAGATGACACGTGATCTGGCTGAGCAGCATTTTCATTCTTATGAAGATGCAACAAAATGAGTCGACTCATGGTTAGCCTCAAAAGATGTATCGTTTTCCCGACGTGAAATTCAAATGCTGCCGGAAAGATGGGGAAAAGTAGTGGCTAGCGATGGACAATACTTTCAGTGACATATGTTTCTTTTTAATTTTTGTAAATACATTAATTTTCATGAAAAATCAGCGAGAATTTATTCAAGTGCATGATATATATATATATATATATATATATATATATATATATATATATATATATATATATATATATCAAGGAGAAATTTATTCAAGTGCATGATATATATATATATCATGCACTTGAATAAATTCCTCGTTTGATTTTTCATGAAAATTAATGTATATACTTACCTGGCGTTATGCTGGGGGTTTGACAAATATTGATCGTTTCTTGGCCTATGGCTGAGATTTGATCAAGGCATCGACTAGCTTGGACTGGCTCCGGCCTGGACTTGCTAGGACAAGTCATGACCAGCTTTGACTAAGCTGTGACCAGCTTGGAAAAGCTATGACCAGTTTTGACCAGTGGCCTTTGAGTGGAAACTCTCGGGTTTCCCACGTTAAACGACCTTGTGTCGCATCTTGACCTTGTGGGAGTCAAGTAAATACCTATATATATCTATATATATCTATATATATATATATATATATATATATATATATAATTATTTATTTAAAAAAATTTATAACATAAATATGTTATAAAATCACTACAAAAATAGCCATTTAGGGTATATATCGAAAGCTCCTCGATGTGACTAGACATGCGTGTTCGTCGAGCAAAAATTGGAACCCGACCGATTTGGTGTCCATCAGAGATTCTACCACTGAGCTATCTTCACAGGGCAGTGTTGCATGGCTAAATCTAGCGTATTGCTTTTACGAATGTAAACAAACGCCAATCAGCCAAAGTGCTCCATTCATTTTACTGAAGATATTTGCATTAGTGCAGTTGGTTTTAGCTTATCACTCAACAGTGCTCTATTGAAATATATTTTCAAGAGCTAAATTATGCCATTCGCAGTTTCGATATATATATATATATATATATATATATATATATATATATATATTCTCTATCTTTTGACATTGAACTCTCCTGTTGGATCTATATCCTCCTGGATATTCTATACGGATTACCATATTGTATCATTAGTATATATATATATATATATATATATATATATATATATATATATATATATGAGATTTAAAAGTGAAGCATATATTTTCATATGGATAATATTTATACATGTTAAGACACACAAGACAGATAAGGTACTGCGATTAAACTTTTTATTTAATCTGATGTGCTGTTTATAAACAGAAATTTGGACTTTGTGGCTGAATGGTTGAAATCAATTTCCCCCCCAGGTATGGGTTAATTAGTAACACGTGTATCAACAGACCCTTATTATTTAAAAAGTATAACCAAATCAATAAATAATCGTGCGTACGAAATATTTAGATTTCGGTATTAAATGACCCATAGAGATGTTGATATACCGTTAAACAAAAACAACCAACCATTTGTGAAAGGTTAACTAAGAATCCATCTTGGTATTTAATTTTTTTAAAGACTTACTTTAATTAATTAGACCTATTTAGTCTTAATTTTTTCATCCAACCATCTAGAATTTCAGTCATAGCTCTACCTTGAACGTCTTTCGGACCTTGTATTAGATAAATATTAACCCTAGAATAGTAACCATGGGTAAATTTTCCTATCTTTAATTACAATTTTCAGTACCTGATTTTCTTACCTAAATAATGTTTTTCAGTTCCTATTAATGTTAACTCAAAGTACAAAGTTTGAAATGCCTACATGTAAAAATATTTCAAATAATGATTTATATTTAATTATTTTTTTGATATTTTCAAAATCGGGTCTGATATATCCATGGTTAGTAGTTTAATTGATGTTTCGTTTTCTAGGATTAATATTGCGAAAGGGCATTTGCTTATGATTTCGATTTTATCCAAAGAATATCTATATACGTGGCTTTGATAATTTTCCGAGATTCGCAAATGCAGACCTTCAAGAAGTGATTGTTTGATAATATTCTGTAGTTCTGGAATTACATAGTAAATGCTGAAATTGAACAAAAAATGTTCAATTTCTTCATCTACTATACTAAAATCTTTATAACTGATCCATAAACCAATTGTTTGAAGTGTGACTAAATTGTTTTTGAAATTCGTCACCAGGTATTCGTTGCATCCCCATGATCTTGCATTTCTCATATTTAACCAGTTCTCCGGGTCTTTGCATGGATATTTGTGTATCCTATATCCAATCTACAGGAACATAAGAAGCGTTAAAACGAATAAACAAAACTATTAGCGAAAATAACTAAATGTAAATGTAAACCTGTTTAGCGGGTGCTAACGAACAGGCGGCCATGTTTATCATCATTCTTTTTAATCTAGAAAGAATGAAGTAGGCACCAAATTGAGGTGACATAATAAAGTATGTTTCATTAAGACGGAATATATATAAGGGTGTTTCATTAAAACGGATCAAAGTCAGCAGTAAATAAATCAGTGTTATTGGTGAGAATTTATTTGTTTCTTTATTGGATCATGTTATTTAAGTCATGCCAATTATTTGTGAAGAATAATATCGCCCAAATGTCCGTCAAGGCTTCGGCGACACACCTCCACTAGATGATCAAAATTTTTGATGATGTCCCTGCATAGTTGCTCTTCGATCTCACCAATATGCCTTATTATCTCATCCTTCAGCTGTTGAATTGTTCTTGGCTTGTTGGCATAGACCATACTTTTGAGATGACCCCAAAGGAAGAAACAAAAAGGCCTTAAGTCGTACGATCGTGATGGTCAATTGACTTCTCTGTTTCGAGAGATGATGCAACCTGGGAACTTCTTATTGCAATTCTGTTTGAACGTCCATTTTCGAAAAAGGCTTTGATGACTTTAACGTTGTTTGATTGTTAATCTTTCCAAGACTGAAATTGCCAAAAATTTAAGTTGTTAAATCTGAAAGAAAAAGAAAAAAAATTATTAGACGCTTAAAATTAATTCACAGGTAAAATCGATCCAAGTTATTGGGACAACCATTATTTCCGGTTGATAATGGCGGAACAAAATGTTGTTTATTCGAGAAATTACTACAAAATGTAAGTCAGTATCAGTTCTCCTGTAAGGCTGGGAATGCTGTAGAATTTCATGATACATGAAGCAAACAGAAATGTGAGTCTTCAGAAGGGTGCTGATAATAACATGGGCGGAACATGTGAATAACAAGGAAGTCTGAAAGAATGGAACGAAAGGAGATACTAATCAGAATCAGAAAGAGACGGTTTAAATTTCTAGGACATATAATGAAGAAAGAAGGCTTGGAGAATGTGACACTCACAGAAAGGCAAGAGAGACAGAAGGCAAAACTAAAAAACCTGCCTAATAAATTTGTGTAAGTAGGATGATAGAAGCTTGATGATGTGCAGTCAAATACTTAGTTATGATTGATAGGAAGTTGTGGAGAGACATGATTGCTCACGACCTGAAGGGACGCGACGCATTGAAGAAAAAATTATATTCCTTTTATGTATGTAGAAAATAGACAACAAAGTTTGTTATCTCAGTTTGAACATGATAAATAAAACGATAAATATTTTTTTTCGATAGAGACAATATTATTATTAAAGTAGTTTTCGACATTTGTCACCAGGGATTCTTTGCAACCCCATAATTTAACCAATTCTCCATGTTTTTACATGTATATATAAGTAACATATAGACAATCGAATAAAAGAAGCACAAAGGTTGAAACTAGCTTAATGTAAGTGAAGAACATGTTTCGCGGGAATAATGAAAAGGGGGCCATGTTTATCACCATTCTTTTCAATTTAGAAAGAATGGAGCAGGCACGAAATTGAGGTGACATAATATTTCCGGTTGCATTAAAACTGTCCGGATGGTAATGGCGGAACAAAATATTGTTTATTCAAGAAATTATTACAAAAAGCAACTCAGCTTGCCGGTTGATTATAAAAGAAGAAACAGCAACGAAAAACGAAAAAAAAAAAAACGAAAAGAAATTACATCACCTACCGAAACAATATACATGGCCCGCATAAAAATTGTATCTCTGTACCTGTATATCGATTATACACCATATCGATCCCTAGAAAGAGGTACGTGTTTTAATCAAAGAGACAAGAAAACCCGATTAGCCAAACGATATAAAATTGTTTAAAGCAGATGGCATTCTAGAGAATACGATAGCGTCAAGACTGAATTAGAGACAGACAAGATGGAGGGAATATAAAAATAATTATGAAACTACGCCATATCTTTCAGGAAAAGAGTCAATTCACAGATTAGAAAAAAATGTACTGACTGACAGAACTGAAAGAGTGAATGATATCAGGAAAGAAAAGGAATATATTTGACAGGAAACTCATTTTGAAAAAGCAATCAGAATAAAAATAGAAAAAATACAAGAAGCAGTTTGAAAAATCCAGATATACGCAATTTTTTGTCTTAGGAAGACGGAAGTAAGGACATTTTTACCCTAGAGAACAGATTTATTCGAAAGGAAAAATACGAACTATCGACTTTGGCCTTCTTGATCAATAGAATTATTTTGCATTATGTTTCTTGTAAATATAAGCAAGTGTCTAATTCTAGATCAACGGGTTATTCTGAAACAATCACTGCTTGAAGGTCTGCATTTGCCAATCTCGGAAAATTATTAAAGACAGGTAGATGATATTCTTTGGATATAAACGAAATCACAATAATGGCCCTTTTGCAATATTATTATTTATCCAATACAAGGTTCGGGAGACACTCAAGGTAGAGTTATGAGTGAAAGTGTAGGTTGTTGGATATAAAGAGTAAGCCTAAATAGGTCTAATTAATTAAAGCCTGCCTGTAAAAAAGTTTGAGTCGCATGTGTGCTGTTACCTAGAAAAGGTTACTGAATGAGGAATAAACAAAACGGAGGTTGGAAATGAAATGGTAATCTTTATGACATCAACAAATTACAATACTCGCCAGCGGCGTGAAGTAGGTAAACCACTTCTATTCGTGGACTACTTAGACAGCATATTACCCTCGTCCTTACAATAATGTCCAACGTATCTATGAGAATGGGGACATACACATTAGTGTTCATAGGTACGGTATATAACAAATTCCAAGATTGATTCTTAGTTAATCTCTCACAAAAATTTTGATTGCTTTTGTTTAGCGGTATATCAACATCTCTATGGGTTATTTAATGCCGAAATCTAAATATTTTGTACGTAATTTTATCTATTTATTTTTGGAGATAATAGTTTTAGTGATACAAATCTTGCTAATTACCTCATAGCTAGGGAAGAAATGCGTAGGAGAATATAACGAACCCAACTGAAATTTGAACTCAGCTCTCCGATTAACAGCTCTGAGAAATTATACATTACACCATCCTCACATTCAAGCTTAAAGCACCTGCTAATCCCAAGCGGTCACCCGTCTACGTCCTGATCAGACTCAAACTTCCCTCCAAAATTCAATTCATAGGCTTCAGCCAGCAAAGGTCAACACAGTCTCAGACAAACTTCGCGGTCCTGCATCAAGGTTGGAAGGTCATATATATTATATTCTATAAATACTTTCATATTTCCGCTATGGTATCTAGACTTCACAAATTTTAGCGCAGTACGTGATTGGCAGCTAGGACTCACCATTTTACAACTGAAATGGCTAGAGGCTACCGTAAGTTCTATGCTAAACTTTTCTTCACTCGCACCTTCTCGCTTGTGGAAATCACTTCCGGCTACTTGCATCTCAGTCAACTTTGATCTTCAAAAATTTAAATGCAATGTCAATCGTTATCTTCTGGCTTCCTGAAACCAGTTCTTTTACTGTCCTCTCTCCTTAATAGTAGTTGTTTCTGATATTCTCTAGCACTTAATAACCCTTTGTGTCTTAATGGCTTTAGTGCCTTACTTGGGGTGAAATGACTAAAAAAATACATTTTATATAAATGAAAATAACAATTTTTATTAATTTACTCATTAACAAAATATTTCATGCTTAGAGATTTTTTCAAAATAGAGGCCTGTTTATTTTGAACATCCCCATTCTTTTTTTGAATTATGAATATATATATATATATATATATATATATATATATATATATATATATATATATATACTTTCAAAATCTACCCTGATTCTAACTGTAGAAGTCATAACATAATTTACCTCCTAGAATGGACACTATGCCAGAAACAATATGTAGGAAAATCTGAATGGCCCTTTCACTACAGAATTAATAATTATCGTAAGTGAATTAAGTCGACTCCCCATGAAAAATTATTACCTGTAGAACAATATTTCCGCCTGGAAAAACACGATTTCAAATCCCTTGCCAAATTCACTATAATTGAAAGAATAGAAAAGTTCAGAGCAGATAACATTAGAAAGATTTTAGAGTTCCATGAAAATAAATGGATACAACGTCTAAAAACACACTATCCAGTCGGGCTAAACCATAAATTTAACAATAAAGATAGTACTAATATATAACTCAAGAAATAAAAACCCACCCACATTTCTCACCCACACAAGACAGACATGCTCTCCAGGACCAATAAAACTGTCAAACTGACCACGGGAATTCAGAGAAGCATAGATCCATCCAGCTCTTATCTCAAATAACAACTTAAAAGAGACTGTTTGACCAACACAAGGAATGTTAAAAGATTCTTGTTAAAAAATACAAAAATAAAAAAAAAAACAAATGAAAACTACAGACAAAAGTTCATTTTCTCCAGTAAGACATTCATTTCTGTAGTTTACTGCTACCAGCAAGCAGAAATATTTTTCTTCCCGACGATGGCCATTTTGGTCGAAACTAGTCGAGGAATCTAAATGAAATAATAATAAAAAAAAAGCAAAAAACGAAAGAATATTCATCTACAACCCAGTGTGTCTGAAGATTTTAATTTTTTAATATTTTTTATTGTTCAAACAAACAAAAAAAAAATATATATATATATATATATATATATTAATCCCACCAAACTCTCTGATGAACTTCTTAATGTGGATATTATATTCATTAAGAAAGGCGCCGCAGTTTTTTCATTTCTTTTATTTCCCCAAGTACTTTCTTGAAGGGTGAAGTACTATGACAAAAAGTAATGTAATTGAGAGTTGTGAATTGTTTTATAAATGCGCAAGAAACGCTTCATACGTGTTTATAATTATAAATGTTTTCATGATAATTGTTTGGCTGACCTTTACCCTAAGGCACCTAGATTATCCCTTTAAGCGCGGTGCTAGATTAGTGGCAATGTCACATGATTTTACTGTTAAAATGGCTAGATGCAACCGTAAATTCTATGCTAATAGTTTCTTCTATCGCACTTCTCGCTTGTGGAACTCCCTTCCGGTTTCTTGCTTCCCAGTCAACACTGATCTTCAAAAATTTAAATGTTATGTCAATCGTTATCTTACTTGTTCTTTTATTTTTCTTGCTCATTAATAATGTTTTCATTTTCATATATTCTTTCACATTCAGTAACCCACTGCGTCTTAGTGGCTTTCTTGCCTTGTTTTGGGTGAAATCATTAAGAACGCTAAATATTTTATGTAAAAGAAACAAAACAAGTGTAAAGATAAAAATTTTTTATATATAATCGTCTAAATAAAAATACCTTTGACAACATGCTTATATTTTTAATGGGTATTCTTCTTCTATGTGCCGTGTTCTTTCAGGACATTGGCGATCATTGCTCTCCACTATTTTCTGTCCTTTGCAGTTCTCAATAATTTTTGTCCTTTTGATATCTCTCCTAATCATTCTTCTGTCAATCTTTTTCATAATCTCGTTAGACAAGAGTTAGGCATACTTATTTTCTCTGTCCATCTTACTTTCAGTTTGTCCTGTGAGTGTCAAGTTTTCCAAGCCTTCTTTCCGCATTATGCGCCCTAGAAATTCAACTGTCTCTTTACGATGTTAAGTATAAGTTTGCTTTTTGTTTCCATTTTCTCTAAAACTTCGTCGTTGCTCACATGCTAGGTCAATCAAATTCTAATCATCCTTCTGTAGAATCATAGAAGCAGTTATTTCACGTCACTGCTTCATCTGTGAGGAGATTGTCTATTATTCACTGCTATATAGGAGGACTGATATTAGGCAAAACTTCAGTACTTTCTTTTTCTTTGTTTCTTAATAGTGGAATACCGAGAAAATGAAGCAAAAAGCAAACATAATTAAGAGTGTTATGTAGGAATAAAGTATCGCTGCCGATACTTGAGTTTGAACATAGATCGCCAGTGAGCAAAAACAGGCGATCCCGTTATTGAATTAAGTGGATCACGTGACCATAGAGGAAACACATAAGTAGAAAGTACCGTGACGACTAACGATCGCTATTTCTATTCTATACTCTATTACTATACGGATCGTAATTTCTGTTCTATCCTCTATTTCTATACGGAGCGCTATTCTCTACTCTATTCACTATACTATTTCTCTATCCAGATCACTATTCGGTGGTTACTATTCGAGCGAGTATTATCGAGCAAGTACTATTAGTACGAGTGATATTCGAAGGCGTCTGACACCAGTATAGTTCAACGGTGTTACTATAGTTGTGTCTGCGATTACAAAGTCTCTACTACAACGAGCATTACGAAAGTGACAATGAGTATTCGTTGACTTTACTGAAGTGTCAAACGAGTGTTCGTTGACATCACAAAAAAGAGACAGTTGAAATTCCTAGAGCACCTAATGAGGAAAAGGAGCTTGGAAAATTTGACAGATTAAAAGAAAGAGGGACAGAGGACAAGAGCTTAATTATCGGGAGTCATTTTTTCCTATCTCAGTGCGCCTTTGGATTTCAGTATTTCGTATGACATGTATGACATTCAGTTTGGACCTTAAATTGACTTGTAACCTGCTAACATGGGAGATCAACGCTAACTCATGTTAAAATACTCGTATGGATTAATTTTTAGCACTGAGGGTTCAACAGTTTCAGACAATACAAGGCTCAAGAGTCACTCAAGGTAGAGGGTTACTTTGTGGTGTTGTATGAGCGTAAGAAAGGGCAAGAAGTGAAGTTCTTGGCGCTATGCAGGAAAGATAACGCCTAAATCTGAAGTTGAAGAGGTCAAAATTCAATTAGTGAATAACCTTTCAGAGTTCAGTGGTCGGCGTTAGAAGTGTAGTGTGCAAGTAGATTTTAGAAGGAACCGGAAACACACAATATATATATGAGTGTGTGTGTGTGTGCGTGTGTGTTAATTTTCACCTAATACAAGGCCTAAGAGACACTCAAGGTAGAGGATTACTGTGTAGAGAGATAAGCCTCTAGACTGTTCCAAAAACCTGAGAAGAGTGTGAACCGGACGACACACACCCAAACACACACACGCACAGGCACGCACCACACACACACACACACACACACACATATATATATATATTTATTTCCATCCAATACAAGGCCCAAGAGCCACTCAAGGTGGAGGGTTAGTTTGTGGTGTTGTATTAGTGTAGGAAAGGGCAAGAACTGAAATTCTTGGGGTTATGAGAAAGGATAGCTAATTCTAGACTTGAGGAGGTCAAAATTTAATTATTGAATAAAATTTCAGAATTCCGGCAAGGACATAAGAAATATAAAGATGATGTAGACTTTAGAAGAAACCGGAAACCCAATCCTAAACAGGAAACAACGGATAAATCTCTACACATGTTCAAGAAATTACATTCATTTATAAGCAATACGAATATTTTGAAGCTGGTAAAAATAACCATCGAAATATTAAATTAATTGCATTTTTATATGTCAAATTAATTACTTTTTATTCTTTTAATTAAATAATTTTTCAGTCTGCAAAGGTTTAGCCTAAATAATTATATATTTTCTGATTAGCCAGAAATAAAATCATATTTTTATTTCACTATAGAAATCAAAAAAAATATCTTGTCTTCAACAAGTAAAACACATTTTCGATTTATTTAAATAAAAGAAATTGTTATATCCGTGTTAATCGCAGATTTTACAAGAACATGAATGTATTACCCTTTCGATGGTTGTTTTTGTTTAGTGGCATATCAACATCTCTATGGGTTATGTAATGCCAAAATCTAAATATTTTGAACGTAATTTTATGCCTTCAACTACAGATAAAATATATTGTTGGTAATTTTACTATAAATAGATATTGTTGGTGGGTTGATTATCTTTAACGGCATATCAACACCTCTATGGGTTATTTGATGCCGAAATATTTTGCATGCAAATTTATTTAGTTATTTTTATTTTTTGGTGATAATATTGGTTTTAGTGATACAAATTTTACTAATTAACCGACATCTGGGGGAAAAGAGATAGATTCATACCTTTTCCAAAGGTGAATATAACGAACCCAACTGGAATTGAAACTCGGCTCTCCAATTAATAATTCAGAATAATTACACCACCCGCACATGGAAACTTACAGCATCTGGTATACCTAAACGGTCACCCATCTAGGTACTGACCAGGCTCGACGTTGATTAACTTCGGTGATCATACGAGAACTGGTGTTTCAACGTGATATTGCCGTAGGCTTATTACACCACCCGCACATCCAAGCTTACAGCATCCTTTATGTGCGCCCTTTCCTTTCAGGGCGTAGGCGATCATGGCTTCCACTTCCCCACATCCTCTGTAGCTCTCACTAAGTATTGTCTCTTTGCTACTTCCCTCAGACCACATTCTATCACTCACTTGCTTAAGCCTGCCACGTATGTCACGCATTGCTTTATCTTGTCTCTCTTTCCCTCAATTCGACCCGTGAGTATCAGATTCTCCAGGCCCTCTTTCCTCATTATGTCCCACAAACTTCAGCTGCCTCTTCCTGATGTTAAGTATAAGCCTCCTTCTTGTTTGCATCCTTTCTAGTTCTTTACCGTTGCTCACACGTTCGGACCATGTTATCCTCAGCATCCTTCTGCAGAACCACGCCTCGTGTCTCTTCTTCATCTTTGAGGAAATCGTCCAACATTCGCTGCCGTAAAGGAGGACAGATGTCACGTAACAGCTCAGTATTCTTTTCTTTGTTATCAAAGAAATCCTTCTGTCTCGCAATACTCTATCCAGCTTTTGTAATGCGTCATTGGCCATCCCAATACGTCTACGGATCTCAGTGTCGCATTTACTGTCCTCTGTCAAAACTCTTCCCAGATATTTATACTTCATTTAATAAACTAACAGCAGAAATAAAACCTTTTCAGTATTCTTTTCTTTGTTATCAAAGAAATCCTTCTGTCTCGCAATACTTTGTCCAGCTTTTGTAATGTGTCCTTGGCCATCCCAATACGTCTACGGATCTCAGTGTCGCATTTACTGTCCTCTGTCAAAACGCTTCCCAGATATTTAAACTTCATTTAATAAACTAACAGCAGAAATAAAACATTTTCAGTATTCTTTTCTTTGTTACCAAAGAAATCCTCTTGTCTCGCTATACTCTGTCCAGGTTTTGAAATGCGTCCTTGGCCATCCCAATACGTCTACGGATCTCAGTGTCGCATTTACTGTCCTCTGTCAAAACGCTTCCCAGATATTTAAACTTCATTTAATAAACTAACAGCAGAAATAAAACCTTTTCAGTATTCTTTTCTTTGTTACCAAAGAAATCCTCTTGTCTCGCAATACTTTGCCCAGCTTTTGTAATGTGTCCTTGGCTATCCCAATACGTCTACGGATCTCAGTGTCGCATTTACTGTCCTCTGTCAATACACTTCCCAGATATTTAAACTCCCGCACAGGTACTGACCAGGCACGACATTATTGAACTTCGGTCATTGTTCGACAGCCAATGTTTCAACGTGATGGGGCTGTAACTATGGAGTATGGGTATGTTGCTCAATATCACAATTCTTATAAAGTAAGAAAATAAAAGTATCAAAACACGTTAATTAATTACTTTTTTATGTGCCTTGTACCTTCAGGACATAGGCGGTTATGGCCCTCCACGACATTCTGTCCCTTGTAACTCTTAATATATTTTGTGTTTTTGCTATTTCTCCTAAACTCTGTTATACCATTTATTTCCTCAAGCTCATCAAATATGTTACGGGCTGCTTTCCTTTGTCCCTCTTTTCCTCAGTCTCTCCCGTGAGTATCAAATTTTCCAAGCCCTCTTTCCTCATTACGTGCCTCAGAAATTTCAACTATCCCTTCCTGATTTTAGATATATGTTTCCTTTTTTTGTTTCCATTTTCTCTAAAACCTCATCGTTCCTCACATGGTCTGCCCAGGGTATGCTCAGCATCCTTCTGTGGAACCGCATTTCTGTTGTTTCAAGTCTTGAATTGATTCAATTATCTTCCTGATGTCATCAGTTCTCAAGTCGGCATCTACGCAGACAACACTAGCATTTACTCCTGTCTCAATGGTAAATCTGGCATTGCTGACAATGTTAACCTGGCCGATGGTCTCGAAAACTATCCACAATCTGTAGTTGACTGGGGCATGAAATGGCTTATGAATCATAATGCATCCAAAACGAAACTGCTGTCATTTATTCACCATAGAAAAACTTCCCTGCCTCCTATCAGCATGGTTGATGCTCAACTCCACGAGAGGGCCTCACTACGCCCTTTTTGGTCTCATGTTTTCCATTGATCTGAGGTGGAACAACTACATTGAATCAATTGCTTCATCTACTGCAAGGAAAGTTGGTTCTCTGTGACGCGCCAAAAGGTTTTTCTCGTTTCAGTCCATCCTTCACATCTACAAATCTACCATTTGTCCTTACATTGAACACTGTTGCCATATATGGTCTGGTGTACCCCCGCTGTTCATCTCGACGTTCTTGATAAAATCCAAAGATGGATATGCAATATGATAGGTCTTGACTTGGGGTATCGACTCCAGTCGCTTTCTTACCGACGTACTCTGGCTTTCTTCTGTCCTTTATATAAATATTTTCATGGCATCTGCTCTGACGAGCTGAATTTAAGCGTGCTACGAGGTTGGCATCTCAGTCCCACCCTTTTATTGTCGAAACAGTTAAATGTAACCGCCTCTTCTACTCGAAAAGCTTCTTCTCTCGCACTTCCAGACAATGGAACTCCCTTCCTCTTACTTGTTTTCCCTGATAACTATAATCTTCAAAAATTTAAATGTAATGTCCATCGACATCACCCGCTGCCTTGATCCCCGTTTTACCGTTTATCCTCCTCTCTTTCTTTTTTTTCCTTTCCCTCCATGCCTAGTTTGTTTTTCCCTTACACTCTCTGTCGCCCCCCTGCGTACTAATGGCACTCCCGTCTTGCTTGGGGTGAATGGCTTAAAAAAAGACATTTGTGACGTTAATATATCGCTCATAGTAGGCTAAATCGACCGGTTACTTAGCTGCTTTGCACACACGTTCAAGCAGACAGGGCTACAGTGTCATATTACACGCATGGTTGGACATGTGGGTTACTCGTAGGCACATTTCTAAATAATAACAATAATAATAATAATAATAATAATAATAATAAAGGCCGCCGTTCCATAAGCTCTTGTAAATTTTATTTGTGTGTGGGTGTTTACATGTGTGTGCGTGTGTACGTTTGTGTTTTTATATGTGAGTGAGTGTGTGCAACATGTCTAGACGTTGAATAAAGACGTGGGCTGGGGAGAGAAAGAGGGAACGTTCGAGAAGGAAAGAGAGCGAAAAGTGTTTGAGGTGGGGTGGCGATCAGCATTAAGCAGTGCCCGCTATGCTTGGGATGGTTGGCCTTAGACAGCTCCGCTTGACACATGGTCCAATACAAAGGGGATATTTGAAAACTTCTGTGTACATGGTTGATATATTAGAATACAAGTGCTACTTTTATATATATATATATATATATATATATATATATATATATATATATATATATATAGCGAGAGAGAGAGAGAGAAAGACCGCCCAAGATTCGTTAATAAATTAGTGTACATGATGAAAAAAATATGACCTAAATTTAATTCAAAAAAAGTTGTATCGTTAAAATCTTTATGTTATTATTAAGAGGAAAGACCAAAGGGTTTTTGATTATTAAATTATATGTTTATACTTTTTAGAACTTTCTAAATTTTGGCTTAAAATTTTGTTTCAGCGGGTGACCATAAATTCGCCTTTTGACAGTGTAAAAACAATGATTTGTAAATTCTTGCAAAATAATTGCTGAATTTTTAATTAAACTTTCAAAACTTATTAACAAATGCATTTAATTATTTTTGAAATGTTTCTTTTTTTAAAAAAAACTTTGTAAATTTTTTGTACATTTGTTATATTGCGCCTATTTAATTTTATGAGATTTCGAGAAATTATTTTTTTTGTAGCAGTTGATATTTATATTAATTATAAGAACAAGTCCTCGGAGAATTTAAATCATAACTATTTTATTCAAACAGGATCTCCAGTTACAGAAAATCTTCTCTGAGTTGTAAAATAAAAAATTGTAATAAAACATTATTTATTTAGAATTTTTTAATGTATAAAATGTATTATGGACGCTATTGTCTTAAGAAAATATCCTTTCACGGTTAATAATGAATTTTTATAAGAATTGTTTTCATTTTATTTTTAATTTTAATTATCAGGATTATAAAGTTTTAAATCTTGTAAAGTACGCCGGTGTAGGCTTTAAGAAAGCTTTATTCAACTGAGAATATAAGGTTCACGTATTGTGTCCTTTTATAGTCCCAGTAAACAGAAATAGCTCTCTCAAAGAGGAGAATAACTAAAATAAGGGGAGACCACTCTTGATTATTCATAACAAATCTTTTATAAATCTTTTA
>CAHIKZ030003794.1:2150000-2165000 GCA_903632075.3 Acanthosepion pharaonis
TATATATATTTTTTTAAGCGTTTCACCCCAAGCAAGGCGGAAAGCCACTAGGACGCAAGGGGTTACAGAAAATTTGGAGCAAGATCAGATAGGAGTGATAAGGGAAAGGATGAGGAGAAGAGTAGTGGATAGATCAAGGCAACTGGATATACAGAGGCCAGTGAAAGAGGGAGAGAGAGTACTGGAAACCCCTTCCTAAACAAGAAACAAGGCGTAAGCCTCTACTCATGTCCAAGAGAAGGGGGAGGAGTGTGGACCGGGCGGTAAGAAATCCTACCTACTCCTCTTTCATATAACACATGCAACAACAAAAGCAAAGGTAACGATGAGAGGGGGAGGTAATTTGCAAAGAGTCATGGCTGACACTTGCATTTATCATTTCGCAACATTAAGTTAAGTTTTAACTTAGTATAAGTCCCATTGTCTATTCTAAAAAGAAATTGAAGGAAATAAGGTTATCCGGATTTATTGCCATGTCATAATAAATGCCCCAATATACTCGGATTATTAAAGGGAGGGCCGTCCTATGCTCCGAGGCGATTGTTCCTTATGTCTTAGCAGTTTGCAGAACATATTTTCCCTATTCAAGTGTGCCTTCTGATTTCGATCATACATTTTCCGTCGTCAATGACTAAAATACCCAAATAGTTGAATTTGCGAGTTGCGCTCCAGAAGTTTTGAGGATTTTTTGCAGGAAACACAGTCTAATCCTCTTCAAAGTTTGATCCCCTGACTTCAATGCACTTGTTGTAGCAATCCAGTCAATCCTTGAAGACGCCATGGAGGTCTTCCAAAATTAAGGTACCCGAGACACTTGCCACAGACTCCTACATATTCTGAAGTTCTTCAGTTTGAAACACAATCAAGAATCACAGACAGTAAGGTCTAGACTGTAGGGATGGTGAGGGATAGTTTTCATGACCATTAATCATCCTTCTGCTTTTTCCAACACGTCTTTCCGTCTGTTCGTCACTGAGTAGCCCAGGAACATACTTTACACAAATTTTATGTATGTTTAGATCTACATGAATAATTTTGGGTATATTGCCACACCAAATTCAAACGTTATGCTCATTGTCTTTAGAGACACACGACGTTCTTCATACAGAAAATTGTGAATTTTTTTAAATCACCTATAATGTTTTGACGTTTATATCCACATTGTATTTCTCGCACATCGCTCATCCTCTTAGATATTCACTCCGCCGTCCTTGAACCTCTTGCGCCAGCTGAAATCAGAGGCTCGTCTCATACAAGTTAATTCGTAAGCATGATTTGGTTTGGTTTATTTTGTTTTACGGCATAATCTCATTAGGTTATTTAATGCCGACAAGATTTTTAGGATAGTTTCATATAAGTAGAATATGTATTCTTGGTAAGAAATTAGTTTCTAGATCTGGTTTCAATGATTTATTTTTGTAAAGGAGGTTTTTGTCGAGAGTCAAATGTATTGCCGGTAAGATTTTTTTTTAAATCTATTGCTGATAATGTTTTTTTTTTTTTTTTTGTTTTGTTTTGTTATTTAAATGTATTACTGGTAATATTTTTTGCAAAAATATATATTTCTGGTAATATTATTTTGAAAGATGTATTGCTGGCAATATTTTTTTTTTTAAATGTATTGCTGGTAAATTTCTATAAAAAGTTATTTTTACACTTTGATAGTGTTTTGACCCCAGTTCGTGGGGTTAACTATTTGCCCATAGGTGGGACCTTAACAGGTGCTACCACCGCGGGTCAGGGTGGACCTGGGAACATCAGCAATTCAGAGGCGGTTCCACGCTTCTCAAAACCTTCAATTTCCCGTTCAGAAGCCTTGCTGCCGGATATAGTTTATCGTCAATACACAGGACGATAATCCATAAGCAGTTTCAGATACGTTTTTGTAGCATTATGGCGAAGTTTAACACAAAACTTTATTGCATATCAAACTTTAAAATTGTCTTCACGTCCCTACTGCATTCTACAAACTCGTCAGCTGTTACAAGCGATGTTTATTAGGGTGTGTTCAAAGAGGTTTTACAACCGTTTCCTTCGATCTGAAATAATAAAGCTTGCCAATTCAGTTTATTATTATATATAATAAAAGTACAATAATATAGGAAAGTTATAATTGCCTCCCCAAAAAATGTTTCAAAATATCTTGAATTCACCTCACGTAATTGATTTTGATGTTTCCCGTTATGTAGGTCACGTCATGGGCTCTCCTTTGTTGTCGAGTCCCAATTCTGTCTTCTTAAATTTAATTAGTCTTTTCTTTTTGCTATCTATAGCATTCTTGCTTTCTTTGTCGAGTTCAATGCACTGATGATGAATGTGTCTATGCTGACGACATAGGTATTCAGAGTTGTGATAAGAATGCTCTTGAACCAAAAAGAAAAACAACTCAAAATCCTCTATCGTGTTTCAAGAAAAAAGGCTCTGCCATATGTTTGAAGAAACAGGTCTCAGGATAAACATTTCCAAAACAGAATCTATGATCTGGAATTGGAATGAAAGCGGTGATGGTACCTATCTGAATCCAGCATTAAAATTCAGGCTGTGGAATTAGTAAATACAAAACACTTCAAATACCTTGGTGTGTGGATCAGTTATAAAAATTTAGTATATGGTAAAAGGAAATTAAACATAGAATAGGCTGCGCTAGAAGTATTTTGCACAACAATGCAAGTTGCTACAATAACTAAAACATTAACCTAAAAAGTAAATTCTTAAACATTTTCGCCATATTGTTCGTACGGTGTGTAGACTTTTGATTATGTTGAGATATCCATTTAAAAATTTTGTTGCATTGATAGATTTATCTTTTTATTTGGGTTTGGATACAACGTTGTTATGAATGCCACACGGTAAGCGGTTTGATGCGGAGTAAGAATTCACCTTGTGGATAAGCTAGACACTTTTTTTCTACATACAACGTGTTAAAGCACGTTTGATACCCTGCTCTCGTCAGCCGCGAACCAGGGGAGGTAACACAGTTTCGGCGTTTAAGGCAGTACTGCCACCCATGGCGCCACCAGCAGCTTTTGTCACCGGACAAGGTATTGTTTTTTTTTGTTTTTTTTTTCTTTTGTTTTTTTTTCTTTTTAGTAGACGTGTCAGTTTCTTGCGATTTTGATCGTTAACCAGTACACAACGCGCTCTCTACGATATCCTGTTTGTTAGATCACAAAGAGGAATACGGTTTCTGCCATTTTCTTTGATACTGGTTTTTGGCAACACCAACATGGGAAAAATGATCTTGAATAGAAAATCAACATCCTTTATCACAAAACTCAAGATAAACTCTTCCGAAACAGAAACTGTCACCTTGAAGTGAAATGACAGCAGTGATGGCACCTACTCTGGATCCACCATTAAAATTCAGGCTGTGCAATTAGTAAATACAAAACACTTCAAATTACTCGGTGTGTGGATTGTTTAGATTAGTTATTCCAAAAATTTCGCTTGAGGATGAAACAGGGCTTGATACTTTAATTCAATTTAATTTTAATAATTATATTGAAGTTTTTGGCTCTTGTTTTTGAAACATGAGAACTCTTAGATTAAAAAATAATTATAATTTAGGCTCTACTTTTGTATTGAGCATTATTTTTTAAAATAAAATCAAAGAACTTATAACGGAATTATTTACCTAACGTGTTCTTTCCTATTTTTCTATATATTTGCACACACACACACACACACACACACACACACAATTCAAAATTACCTTATGAGAATAGTTATTTCAACTAGCGTTAATAAGCTAGTATTTTTCAACTCAAATGATGTGCAGTTAGAAAGTTAGAAACTTAAAACTTAAATATTTAAAAAAAGAAAAGGAAGAAGACGTAGCCACTGAAAATAAGATATGGATTTAAACAAACAATACCCGTATATAATAATAAATTATTAGTTATAAAACAAAAAAAAACAAAAGGATGTTTTCCTTTAAAAATTACCCAAAATATTCTAGCAAATAACATAAGATTAACAATAAATCTTAATTAGATAGTTTTTACTAAGAAAAAATTGAAAAAATAAAAACATAAAAATATTTGAAGAAAATTTAAAATTTATAAAAAATTTAGAATATATATATTTTTTAAAAATATATATAAAAGAGTAAAACCTATAATTATAATAGAATAATAATAATTAATAAAAATAATTAAAAAAAACTTCATAAAAAAAAATTAAAGGAAATTATTACAATCTGGTTAGATTCACTGCCTCCGGGCAGAGAGGATCTCCAGACGAGACTATGTCTCAGGCAACAGCTATCCGATCCCGTTTTATACGAGGCCTACGGGCTCGGATACCCCACATTAAATTTGGCTTTGTGCCACATCTGACCGAGTGGGGCGGTTGGTAGATACCCTGCAGTTGGAGATTCATTGTGGGATTCACTTCTCACTTCTAACAGTTGACCTTCTACGCGCCACTGGCGAATCTTATATGTGTTGTTCTTGTTCTAAGTATTATCGTTCATTACCAACCTACGTGTGATTATTCTATTCAGTAACCTATATATATATATATATATATATATATACACTCTGCTGAGTAAGGTAAATTTTGCTTCATATTGTGGGTATTCTTTTCTCTATTACCTTTATGTCTGAGCTCGATGACATGCAACGCTATGCCATACAGCCCAAGCCGGACTTTCAGCTGTAAGTGCTGCCATCTTGTATACATTTATCTGTCACAAACGTACCTGCAAGCGACGTGTACAGACTCCATCCATCGTTTTGCGAAGCCAAGCCAAGATATGATTATTGTATTGGTGTTTTCCACTTACAGTTTACAACGTATCTTTATGCAAATATTTATGATAATTTTCATTTCAAAGTATAATGTTATGTTCAGTTCAAGTTTTGGTTTAAAGTATATTGTAACGGGGACTGCTATTTTATTTTTTCAGCAATGACGAAACTATTTCTAACTTTGTAAAATATATTTTTTAAACAATTTTGACCGATGAATCCCCAAATGGAATTCATTTTGTCCATAACTAAATGTCTATCTCTAATGACAATTTCTTATGACCACGAAGGGCAAAATAATTTCTTAGCGCAAAGCATTTTTCTTGCTGAGCATAAATGACGGACATATACACGGTTTGTGATATTTGATATGGATTATAATTTTGAGTGGAAAGTTTTACCACTTAGCTTGATGCTACAGAATGTTCCAGATTATAAATATAACATAAAATTCACTGAATGAAATTTGACCTTTCATGCCTTTGCTAGATAAATATCTAGATCAAGTCCGATGAAATTCTGTTTTTCATTTTTTAATCATTTCATGACAAGCAAGTCAATAATGCCACTAAAACACCAGGGGTTACAGAGAGTGAAAGAGAATGAGAAGACATTGGTGAGGAGAAAGTACAATAAAAGAGCAGGTTTCAGGAAGACAGAAGATGGCGATAAAGCCGCTAAGACACAAGGGGTTACTGGGAGTGAAAGAGAATGAGAAAACTTTAATGAGGAGAAAGGACAATAAAAGAACAGATTTCAGATGAATGAAGAAAGCGATTGACGTTGCCTTTACATTTTTGAAGATCGTTGGTGGCAAGGAAGCAAGAAACCAGGCGTGAGTTCGACAGCACAAGAAAAGAAAATGTTAAAATAGAACTTACGGTTACATCTAGCTATTTCAACAGTGAGACCTAGTTGCCAATCTAGTACTGCGCTTAAATTCACGTAATAGAGTAGAAGAGAATATTTGAAAAATTGACATGAAAATATTAATGGAAAAAATACGGAAGCTACGTTACCATTTTGGGAAACTGACTGAAGTCGTGATGTCAGGTCAGGACCATTAACATTGCAAACACTTCTTTGGATTTTGTCGAGAGCATGGACACCAGATCAGCTATGGCAGCAATATTCATTTCACGGAAGAATGGTAGAATGTGTTATATATTTCTACGTACCGTGTCTCTATAAGAAAATCATAGCACTCCACTACTTCATCTTAATAGCTACCTGGAGTAAATCTGCAGTCTATTTACGCAGCCTCGTGGCACTCGTAAGACATATTGGTCTTGTGAGTGTCAGATTCTCTAAGCATTTTTCCTCATGTTCACCCCAAACCTCAGCTGTCTCTCTCTGATTCTAAGTGCAAGCATACTGTTTTCCTTAAAACTTCCTCATTGCTCACATAGTCTTTCCATGTTATTCTCAGTATCCTTCTGTAGAACCACATCTTTGTTGATTCCAGTTTCTTGTTCATGGAATGAAATTGTCCAGCATTCTTTGCTCTATAGGAGTAGTGATATTGTAGAACAGTTCAGTACACTTTTCTATGTTTCGAACGAAATTCTCCTGTTTCTTAATACTTTGCTTATTTTCTTGAAAGCAACTTTCTCAATTCCAATATAAATAATTAGATATTACGTAACAATTCTGTAGTTTTTTCTTTATATCTGACGAAATTTTCGTGTTTCTTAATGCATTGCTTATTTTCTGGAAAGCATATTTCTCTGTTTTAATATAAATAATTGGATATTACGCAACAGTTCTGTACTTTTTTCTTTGTTTCTAACGAATTTTTCCTGTTTCATAATACTCTGTTTTGTTTTTAGAAGACACTTTTCACTGTTCCAATGCAACTTCTGGATTTCCATCTTATGTTTCAGTACTTGCTTGATTTTGATGCCTCAAAAGTGTGGTTCATATCTTGCGTTGCCATTTTTACTAACGACAAGTTGATAGTCCTTTCTTCTCGCTTTCTTTTATTGCAATTTCTAGGTGTTCCGGTAGTTTTCTTTCTGTGTCTACCAATCAACATGATTCGAAATTGCTTTCCTACCGATTGAAAGACACTCTCTATAACAAAACGCCTATCGCCCGGTTCACACTCCTCCCTAGTTTTGGGAAGAGAAATAGAGGTCTATTCTTTGTTTCCTGATTAGGATTTGATTTCCGGTTCCTTCTGTACTCTTTTTCATTCTCTTTCACTCTCTGTGGCCTCTTACACCATAATGTTATTATCGCCTTGTTCAGGGTGAATTTATTAAAAAATATATACCAGTAAGCACTTAATATTTGAAAATTTGATGGTACCAATTGTTGTTAAAAGGCTCTACAAGTGAAATTCACAAGTGCCAATTTCTTATCTTTTAAGATTGTGTCTACCTATAAAATTCTGGTAGAATTTCTAGTTCTCTAAGGATCTGCTCTGTTAAATAGGTTTGGATTGATAAATCCGGTATGAAGACTTGTTTTACGCCCTTTTCAATTTTTTCTCAATTCATTTTATATCCCTATGCAGGGGTTTTTGTTCCCGGTAGATATTCTGGATTATACTTATATCAAACCGAATAAATCAAGCTTTCCGAGCAACTGAAAGAGATTCTCTGTACCATATCGCCTATCGCCCGGTTACACTCCTCCCCAATATTTTGAACAAGAGTAGACGTTTATCAATTACTTCCTGCTTAGGATTGAGTTTCCGGTTACTTCTAAAAACTTTTTCTTTCTCTTTCACTGCCAGTAGCCCCTCGTATCTTAGTGGCATTATCGCAATGCTTGGGGTCAACTGATTAAATATAGGCCCATCTGAAAGATTATATGAATGGTGCCTTTAGGGATACAGAAAGCGATTATCACCTTTTGGTAAAGATAAGACATATGGATCACGTGACAGCCGCTTAGTAACGTTACACCATACAATGACGAAAGCGACAGTCAATTGCAGATTTTTAGACTGGAGCAAAGGTTTCCTTTTTTAGACTGGGGCAAACGGCCCGGGTTGAACTTAAATCTGAAGCACCAAAAACTATAGTTTACTAGTCCATAGTGCCATTTCCATTTGGGAATATATCTTCTTTTAGTTCGCAGCCCTCAATTTGGGAAAGCCAAACACTCGCTGGTTCCCATTCGTGGAATATGACCTCTCGTGGGACATAGGAGATGAATCCGGCCCGTTTGAATCTAGAGTCCTAACCATGGCTTCTCCAGACACAGGAGTATCTCCATATTGTGCGTAATTTTGTTTTTTTTTTTCTTGCACTCTCCTCGCTGTGTAGATAATTGTGATATATTATTCCCCACGTGGGTCATGGATATATATATATATATATATATATATATATATATATATATATAAATAAATTTTTATGTTTATACATTCTTTTTATAGATACAAATATTTAAGTAAATGCTCTGTTTTATAATAAACAGTATTTATAACATTTACCGGACTGAATGTCCGAGAAATTTTCATAGAGAATATTCGTCCTCCGACAGGAATCGAACCTGTATCCTATACGGGAACTGTATTTTAGCCTGACGTGTCTTAGCCAATCGAGCCACGGAGGATCGTCCGATTAGCAAGGTCGAATTTAATGCCTTTAAACTTCAATCTTCCATGAATCTCTCAGGTACATTCATATCTGCTCAAAGCGTATCCAAATGTAAACAAATGACGTCACACATTATGAAATGGACAAAGTCGGACAATTATTTTAAGACATTTTTATGTTTATACATTCTTTTTATAGATGCAAATATTTAAGTAAATGCTCTGTTTATAATAAACAGTATTAACAACATTTACCGGCCTGAATATCCGAGAAATTTTCATAGAAAATATGCGTCCTCCGACAGGATTCGAACCTACTTGGCTTGACGTGCCTTTTTGGCCACAGCGGAGCGTTCGGTTAGCAAGGTCGAATTTACTGTATTTGAACTTCAATCTTCTATGAATCTCTCACGTACATTCATTTCTGCTCGTGGCGTATCCATATGTAAGCAAATGACGTCACACATTATGAAATGGACAAAGTCCGACAATTATTTTAAGACATTGTTATGTTCATACATTCATTTTATAGATGCAAATGCTCTGTTTTATAATAAAAAGTATTTATAACATAGCATGTTTGCTATTTCTTTTCCTTTTAGCCATTCCGTTCCATTCGTGTACTACGGGGTAATGTCATGGATACAAAAATACCTGTAACGGGTGTAACGTGAATGGGAGAATAAACCCTTCTTCCATATTGGTCTCTTTCGTTATAGTGGTGACCACGACGTCATATTATTATTTTTTTTAAGCATTCCGCCCCAAGCAAGGCGGAAGGCCATTAGAACGCAAGGGATTACAGAGAGTTGGAGCGAGAGCAAAGAGGAGTGATAGAGGAAAGGATTAAGAGAAGGTTATGGGAGACATCAGGGCATCTGGAGACGTCCATTGACATTACATTTGAATAGTTGGAGATTATAGCTATCAAGAAAACAAGAAATGAGGAGGGAGTTCCACAGGCGAGAGGTGCGAGACATGAAGCTATTGCAGTAGAAGAGACAGCTACATTTAAAGGTTTCGACAGTGAAGGGGTGAGAGTGAGAGGCCAGCCTAGTTGAGCGCTTAAATTCATAAAGTCTGGGAACCAGCGAAAGCAGCTTACCGTGAAAGTATTTGTAAAAAAGACAGAGGGAGCGACTGCAGACGAGATGCCAGATCAGGGCCAATTACATTGCATATCGCTCTCTGGATTTTATCAAGGACCTTGAGACAAACGGAAGGGGCTCCAGACCATTTTATGGCAGCGATACTCCATGGAAGGTCGAATGGTTGATTTGTAGATTTGAAAGATCGGCGAGAAAAAATTATTGGCGCAGCACAGGGAGCCAACTTTCCTTGCGGTGGACGAAGCTATTGACTCAATGTATTTGTTCCATCTCAGGTCAGCGGACAATATGAGAACCAGCAGTCGCAAAGAGGTGCTCTCATGGAATTGAGCGCCAGACATTCTAATGGGAGGCAGGGATGGTTCTCTGTGTTGATTAATAGAGAGCAGTTTTGTTTTTGAGGCATTAAAGTTAACCAGCCAATTCTTGCCCTGGTTCACACCCAATTGGAAGTCCTTTTCAAGACAAACGGACAGGTTAGTTTTACCCGGCATGTAATATTATCACTTTTTAACTGTTGAATATGATATATTTTTACTTCCTCTATTATTTCTAAATTTGGTTCAACGCTATACAAGTGGAATGCAGAAAGAAATAAAGAGATTTGTTTGTTCGAAATACAGAACCGAACGGCAAATTTTATTTGTATGCATATATAAAATCTATTGTTTGTTCTAAAGTCTTTTCCATTCTCAAATTCCCAAGTGAGAGACGGGTTTGTTTGTAATTCCTAACCGAATGATAAATTTTATTTGTATAGCAACGTACATATATAAAATCCATTGCCGCATTATCGGTTTTCATTGAAAAAGACAAACAGATTGTCATGCGCAAAAGAGATAAGAAAGTAAGAATTCAACATATTAGCGATGACGAAATAAGTTTTTTTCTTCCATTTCTTTTTTACAGTTTGAAATTGTTCGTAATTTTTATTTATTTATTTTTTCAAATAATATCAAAGCTTGAGACGCGTTTAAGGAATGTAATGTAAACATCTGTCGAATATTTATCATATTTTATATAAATGAATAACTGTATCAATTTGTTCGTATCAAATTAGAAGTTTTCTGTTCTAATCCCAAAATCTGCTGAAAATTTAACAAACTCACAAAAACATTTCACAATTAAGAAAATAAATTAAACCGGTACATGTATGTTCTTAGAAAAGAGTATCTGTTGTTTCAAAAACGGGTAACACCTGAATTAATAAAAAATATGTAGGATAAAAAAATAAAAAACATTAATTCCTTAGGGGAAGAAGAAAAGGATTCATATCTTTGCCAAGAGTATAAACACGTAAGTGATTGAAATGAGTTCGAATTCCATTAGTGTACATAATACCTCATCTCAGAAATATAGACAGATACTGAAAGGCCGAAACGTTGTAATAAATATGGCGACAAAGATGAGAACAATAGTCCGAATAATGTAAATAGTGTACATAATACCTCATCTCAGAAATATAGACAGATACTGAAAGGCCGAAACGTTGTAATAAATATGGCGACAAAGATGAGTACAATAGTCCGAATAATGTAAATAGTGTACATAATACCTCATCTCAGAAATATAGACAGATACTGAAGGGCCGAAACGTTGTAATAAATATGACACCAAAGATGAGGACAATAGTCCGAATAATGTAAATAGTGTACATAATACCTCATCTCAGAAATATAGATGAAAGGCCGAAACGTTGGAATAAATATGTCCAAAGATGAGAACAATAGTCCGAATAATGTAAATAGTGTACATAATACCTCATCTCAGAAATATAGACAGATACTGAAAGGCCGAAACGTTGTAATATATATGGCGACAAAGATGAGGACAAAGTCGAATAATGTAAATAGTGTATAATACCTCATCTCAGAAATATAGACAGATGCTGAAAGGCCGAAACGTTGGAATAAATATGGCAACAACGATGAGAACAATAGTCCGAATAATGTAAATAGTGTACATAATACGTCATCTCAGAAATATAGACAGATACTGAAAAGCCGAAACGTTGTAATAAATATGGCGACAAAGATGAGGACAATAGTCCGAATAATGTAAATAGTGTACATAATACCTCATCTCAGAAATATAGACAGATACTGAAGGGCCGAAACGTTGTAATAAATATGGCAACAAAGATGAGAACAATAGTCCCAATAATGTAAATAGTGTACATAATACCTCATCTCAGAAATATAGACAGATACTGAAAGGCCGAAACGTTGTAATAAATATGGCGACAAAGATGAGAACAATAGTCCGAATAATGTAAATAGTGTACATAATACCTTATCTCAGAAATATAGACAGATACTGAAAGGCCGAAACGTTGTAATAAATATGGCGACAAAGATGAGAACAATAGTCCGAATAATGTAAATAGTGTACATAATACCTCATCTCAGAAATATAGACAGATACTGAAGGGCCGAAACGTTGTAATAAATATGACACCAAAGATGAGGACAATAGTCCGAATAATGTAAATAGTGTACATAATACCTCATCTCAGAAATATAGACAGTTGCTGAAAGGCCGAAACGTTGGAATAAATATGGCAACAAAGATGAGAACAATAGTCCGAATAATGTAAATAGTGTACATAATACCTCATCTCAGAAATATAGACAGATACTGAAGGGCCGAAACGTTGTAATAAATATGGCGACAAAGATGAGGACAATAGTCCGAATAATGTAAATAGTGTACATAATACCTCATCTCAGAAATATAGACAGATGCTGAAAGGCCGAAACGTTGGAATAAATATGGCAACAACGATGAGAACAATAGTCCGAATAATGTAAATAGTGTACATAATACGTCATCTCAGAAATATAGACAGATACTGAAGGGCCGAAACGTTGTAATAAATATGGCGACAAAGATGAGGACAATAGTCCGAATAATGTAAATAGTGTACATAATACCTCATCTCAGAAATATAGACAGATACTGAAGGGCCGAAACGTTGTAATAAATATGGCAACAAAGATGAGAACAATAGTCCCAATAATGTAAATAGTGTACATAATACCTCATCTCAGAAATATAGAAATATGAAAGAAACAGATGGCGACAAAGACTGAAGGGTAAATAGAAACCTCATCTGAAATATAGAAATATGAAAGGCCGAAACGTTGTAATAAATATGGCGACAAAGATGAGGACAATAGTCCGAATAATGTAAATAGTGTACATAATACCTCATCTCAGAAATATAGACAGATACTGAAGGGCCAAAACGTTGTAATAAATATGGCGACAAAGATGAGGACAATAGTCCGAATAATGTAAATAGTGTACATAGTACCTCATCTCAGAAATATAGACAGATACTGAACTGTAATAAATATGGCGACAAAGATGAGAAAATAGTCTGAATAATGTTATAAATCATCTCAGAAATATAAAGATGAGGGCCGAAACGGTAATAAATAGTCGACAAAAGATGAGAACAATAGTCTGAATAATGTAAATAGTGTACATAATACCTCATCTCAGAAATATAGACAGATACTGAAAGACCGAAACGTTGTAATAAATATGGTGACAAAGATGAGGACAATAGTCCGAATAATGTAAATAATGTACATAATACCTCATCTCAGAAATATAGACAGACACTGAAAAGCCAAAACGTTGTAATAAATATGGCGACAAAGATGAGGACAATAGTCCGAATAATGTAAATAGTGTACATAATACCTCATCTCAGAAATATAGACAGATACTGAAGGGCCGAAACGTTGTAATAAATATGGCAACAAAGATGAGAACAATAGTCCCAATAATGTAAATAGTGTACATAATACCTCATCTCAGAAAATAGACAGACTGAAAGAAACGTTGTTATAAATATGGCGACAAAGATGAGGAAAGGAATAATGAAATAGTTGTAATACCTCAAATATGGACAGACAAAGAAACGTTGTAATAAATATGGCGACAAAGATGAGGACAATAGTCCGAATAATGTAAATAATGTACATAATACCTCATCTCAGAAATATAGACAGACACTGAAAGGCCAAAACGTTTAATAAAATGGCGACAAAGATGAGGACGAATAAGTAAATGAGGACACCTCATCTCAGAAAATAATGATACTGAAGGGCCGAAACGTTGTAATAAATATGGCGACAAAGATGAGAACATAGTCTGAAAATATAGTGTGTACATAATACCTCATCTCAGATAGACAGATACTGAAGGGCCGAAACGTTGTAATAAATATGGCGACAAAGATGAGAACAATAGTCTGAATAATGTAAATAGTGTACATAATACCTCATCTCAGAAATATAGACAGATACCGAAAACAGAATTTCAACAAATCCGATCAATTTTTACAATTCCTTAACGCTTGGGCAATCATAACTCTTTTATTTCATAACTAAGAAAGAAAAAGTTTTTCTCGTTACCATTTCTTTCTGCGGTAGACTGGTTGCCAACCAAGGCTACAGAACCCAGTCTGCCCTGCTATTCAAACCAATAGCTGGGGGAGTAGAAGAGAGGAGTTCATACATTTCCCAAGTTTTTTTTCTATTTTGTGCATAAGTGAATCTAAGAAACTCGACTGGAATTCGAACTCGGCACTCCGAATTCTCATGGCCGATTTCCCTTACACCACGTGCACATCCCTATCAATCACTAAACTCTTTTCTATTAGAAATGTATAAAAAAAACTTTTTATCAATAAAACAATATTTACTTTTAAGACATCCTTTTGAAAGACGAAACGCGTCACATAGAAAGTTTTTATTCTTCTTCATCCAAGTTCAATTTTATATATATTATAAATTAATTGATTTAAAATATGTTTTTTCGCTACACAGTTCTAACCATGTTTCAAAAATGGAAGCTAAAAAGCTAAATACAATTAACATAATCAGTATAACACGACGAAAAAGATGGACATAAAAACAAGTCGTGTTATACTGATTATGTTAATTGTATTTTTAATGAATATTGTCCTGAAGAAGGTTATTAAACCGAAACGTCAGACGTCGACATTTCATTCATATTAAAACAACATAATCGCATTTTAAGGATTTTTATTTTGTTTTTCCAGATATTTTCTTCATTCTGTGGGATTTATATCCATTATATATATATATATATATATATATATATATATATATATATATATATATATGGGTGTATTTTGGTAGTAATAATTCTCTCAAACCTTATAAATTCCTTCCTTCTCATGGAATCAATTTCGAACGTTCTATGTGTGATTTGGAATTGATTTTATCAAACGTGAGAACGCCGTTATTAAAAAAAAACGAAAAAAACAGTTACTTAACTACATAAAAACTATCCTTGAAAAGGAAAATACTCCTAAAAAATAAGGTATATAATAAACGCGATGTCAGTGTGTCACACTTTTAAACTTTTCTTCTTGAGGCAGTAGCCCAATATTTCATACCATTTTGGAATCAGGCCGAGCCCAAGAGCAAATTAAAAAATATCCCGGGTCGGATCTGGACCCACATTCTTGAAATTTTGGATCCCTCAAAAATTTCATTACAGCAATTGTCTTCAATCATTTTTTATGTGATTTTTTTGCGACAAATTTTTG
>CAHIKZ030003794.1:2170000-2235000 GCA_903632075.3 Acanthosepion pharaonis
AAAAGAAGGAAAAAGAGTAAGAGACGAGAAAAAGAAAGACGAGAAGGAGAAGAGAAAAAGGTAAAAGAAAAGAGCGGGAAAAAGAAATGAAAAGAAAAAGAAGAGAAAGAGAAGAGAAAAAGGTAAAAAAAAAGAGAGAGAAAGAGAAATGAAAAGAAGGAAGAAAAGAAACGAAAGAGAAAGAGGTAAAAGAAACAACAAGAACACAATAAAAATAATAATAACAGTCATTGATTGATTTGTTTTTTACGGTTTATCAACCTTTTTCAGGTTATTTAAAGCCGGATCATATTTTTAGTTATAATCATTTATTTATTTTTTTTTTTTGGTGATAATGATTTTCCAATAGAAGTTCTACTATTTAATCCATATCTGGGGGAGTAGAGATAGAGTGATATCTTTCCCTAGGTATTTGCGGACCAGTGATTATAACGAACGTGACCGGAATTTTCACTCGTCTCTCCGATTATTCATCACCGTTATCAATTGCGCCACCCATACACCCAATCTTACAACACATGGTATTCCTAACAGTTTCGGCCTTTCAGTATCTGTGTATATTTCTTAGATGAGGTATTATGTACACTATTACATTATTCGGATTATTGTCCTCATCTTTGTCACCATATTTATTACAACGTTTCGGCTTTTCAGTATCTGTCTATATTTCTGAGATGAGGTATTATGTACACTATTTACATTAGTCGGACTATTGTCCTCATCTTTGTCACCATATTTATTACAACGTTTCGGCTTTTCAGTATCTGTCTATATTTCTGAGATGAGGTATTATGTACACTATTTACATTATTCGGACTATTGTCCTCATCTTTGTCACCATATATATTACAACGTTTCGGCCTTTCAGTATCTGTCTATATTTCTGAGATGAGGTATTATGTACACTATTTACATTATTCGGACTATTGTCCTCATCTTTGTCGCCATATTAATTACAACGTTTCGGCCCTTCAGTATCTGTTTATATTTCTGAGATGAGGTATTATGTACACTATTTACATTATTCGGACTATTGTCTCATCTTTGTCGCCATATTTATTACAACGTTTCGGCCCTTCAGTATCTGTCTATATTTCTGAGATGAGGTATTATGTACATTATTTATTTTATTCGGACTGTTGACTTCATCCTTGTCGCCATATTTATCACAAAGTTTCGGCCGTTGTACGCTCCGGCCTTCTTCAGGTGGTTGGAATATCGATTTGAATCCTTTATTTCCCTCACTGGGTCGAGTTCTAGTTCCACGTGACGTGTTTAATGGATGTCAGTTATCAGTTATCTCCTGTTAATTGGAGATTTTTGAAGAGGAAACATTCCAATATATTTGTTCACAGGACAGTCTAGTTGTCGACCGCTAGGCGTCACTTCACTTGCTATTGGGTTCAGGTTAACGTGTGTCAATTTCTGCACGACCGCTGTCTTTTGCCACTTCTTAAGATCAAGTGATAATTCCCATTTCCCACAGTTTATCACGGCTTGATTATCTTTTCATATAATGGTGAGAATTAATTGACCGCCATTTCTTTCAAGCTTGGCTTGATCACAATTTCTTCCAAGTGATGCATGTGCAGTGTGCATGAGGTTGCAGCATGGAAAAATGCACATCTAGGTGTTGTGAAAGATCAGTCTGACTGTAAATATCTGTTTGGTTTGTCTGTCTATCAATCTATCAAGGGATAGTTCTTATAGTATCCAGTGTCTGAAGGGGTCCGTGGTTCAAGTTGGTCCGTGGCTCAAGGGGTCCGTGGTTCAAGTTGGTCCGTGGCTCAAGGGGTCCGTGGCTCAAGGGGTCCGTGGTTTAAGTTGGTTCTTGGCTCAAGGGGTCCGTGTCTGAAGGGGTCCGTGGAAGTTGGTCCGTGGCTCAAGGGGTCCGTGGCTCAAGGGGTCCGTGGTTCAAGTTGGTCCGTGGCTCAAGGGGTCCGTGGCTCAAGGGGTCCGTGGTTCAAGGTGGTACGTGGCTCAAGGGGTCCGTGGCTCAAGGGGTCCGTGGTTCAAGTTGGTTCTTGGCTCAAGGGGTCCGTGTCTGAAGGGGTCCGTGGTTTAAGGTTGGTCCGTGGCTCAAGGGGTCCGTGGCTCAAGGGGTCCGTGGTCAAGCTGGTCCGTGGCTCAAGGGGTCCGTGGCTCAAGGGGTCCGTGGTTCAAACGTGGCTCAAGGGGTCCGTGGCTCAAGGGGTCTGTGGTCTGGTTGGTCCGTGGCTCAAGGGGTCCGTGGCTCAAGGGGTCCGTGGTTCAAGTTGGTTCTTGGCTCAAGGGGTCCGTGTCTGAAGGGGTCCGTGGTTTAAGTTGGTCCGTGGCTCAAGGGGTCCGTGGCTCAAGGGGTCCGTGGTTCAAGTTGGTCCGTGGCTCAAGGGGTCCGTGGCTCAAGGGGTCCGTGGTTCAAGGTGGTACGTGGCTCAAAGGGTCCGTGGCTCAAGGGGTCTGTGGTTCAAGTTGGTCCGTGGGTCAAGGGGTCCGTGGCTCAAGGGGTCCGTGGTTCAAGTTGGTACGTGGCTCAAGAGTTCCGTGGCTCAGGGGTCCGTGTCTCAAAAAGTTTAAGAACTACTGGTGTAAACTATCAGCTATATAAAACTATTTTAACATATACTTGATTAAAATTGGCTTCAAGCAAATGAACATTTCAGAAAAATTGAGATCACCGCCACCTGTGAGATGAGGTTGACAGAGAACGTCACTGGAAAATACGAAAATTTAAGGAATCAGCACATATGCCAGGCGACAAAAAACTCCAAGCATAGAAATGAATACAATATGGGGACCAGTAATAGGGAAAGCTAAAGAAAAGCAATAATAAAAACAAAATTGCAATATGAGTTCTAGTAAAAAAAATAAATAAATAAATAAATACTGAGCCATTAAGTTTATAAGTCTCAAAGATTTATTCACTGGTGCCCTTAAGGATACATGGTCTAATGAATAAAAGCGTTGGTTGAAAAAAGTGACTCGACCCAAAGAATTGTCTGTTCAATACCTAGCGAAAAGAGAAAACTTAAAGGGAGATAACTGAGACATCCCAAAGAGGCATGACACGTGAAACTAGAATAATCTACCCAGGTGGACAAAATAAGGGGTTCGGTTTAAATTTCCAACCATATATAAAACTATTTTTTCAGATCCTTCATTTAAATTGGCTTCAAGCAAATGAACCCTTCAGATCTTAAGGGAGACTATCCTTCAGCAGATGTCACAGACTGGCGCTACACAATTGCTAACAAAGAACTGTATTAAATAGCATAAAAATCTCCCCTTGAAGACTTCCATACAGCAGCAACAACTAAAATGGATGGTATATGTATCTAGAAGAGAAAAAAATGACATAATCAGGATGTTCACTTTACATAATACTTCCCGAATTTATCAATATTAGAAATAACTATTACAATTAGCAATAATAAACAGAGAACATAACTGGAAAATACGAAAACTGAAGGAATCAGCGCATATGCTATGCCGTAAAAATTTCCTAAGCCGACCAAGCATAGACATGAATACAATATGGGAACCGGTAATACGGAGTGCTAGAGAAAAAGCAAAAATGCCAAATTGTAATATGAGCTCTGGTAAAAATGGTTGTTGAAACATTAGATTTATATGTCACAAAAATTCATACACTGGCCGATTGGAAAAAAAAAAGAAGCTTTGGTTGAAGTTTAATTACTAAAGGGAAATATCTGAAACTGAAATATCGAAAAAAAAAAAGGCATGTCAAGTGGAACTAGAACTATCTACCCAATGGGCGAAATAAAAGGTTCGGTTCGAAATTCCAACATATATCACTTGAGAAAGGCCGGAGCGTTTAACGGCCGAAACGTCGTGAATGTGACAATAAAGATGAAGACAATATATATATATAGCAGCGTTTCTCCATCGTTTTACTCTTGCGTAATCCTAAAGATAAATCAGATGTCTCAAGGGACCCCTACGCAAAAACAAAATTATCTAACATATCTTTCTCTTTTTATTTTCTCCGTAGTTCACGTGGTAAATATCATAGTATATATTTTTGAATAACTGGTTTAAGGAAAAATTAATACTTCTTTGTCAAATTTTTTGGTAATGCTAATTAAAATATTTCGTACTGTTCGTTTATTATATACATCAGGGAATTTTCATTCACACACACAGAAAAAAAATTCTAAAGTCAAACGTAAAAAATAAACAAAAGTAACCAATATCATATATCTATAATATAAATATAAACAGAACTAAAACATAATTGCTGTATCATTTTTTTTTTAATTTTGTTATCCTTTATTGGAAATTTTGAAAAGACATAAGGTAAATGAAGACAAAATGTCCTGTGAACAAATATATTGGAATGTTTCCTCTTCAAAAACCGCTACATTTGGTGATTAGGAATTTTTTATAAAAATAAAGAAAAAACAAAGAAATAAGTTAACTGAATATATATATATATATATATTTTTACGAAACTTGTTTACCGAAAAAAAAAAGTTTGAACAAAGTAACTATAAACAATTTTTTTTCTATCCTCTGCCATCCGCAATGATGGAGAAAACATTACCTTGAACCATCGCCATTGAAACAAGCTGCAAGAGCCACTCCGTTTCACGAGGCTCGTCCCTTAAGAAATCAGTAACTTTAAGTACAAGTCCCATTCACTGTACGTTTCCTACTGGCGCCGTACAAACATCAATAAATATTTTCCCATTGATTGTTATATTTTTCAATAACATAATAGATTAGATAGGATGATGTTTATATTACAATATTACAATAACCAAGAATATATTGTATGTGTGTTTAGTAATATTACGTATAGGAAATTAAATAAAAAGTCAAAAGTGCATTAACTTATCTCACCTGTTCTTGCGGAACTCTTGGCGACCTTTTGCGGAACTTTACGGTTCCGGAGAACCCCGGTTGAGAAACGCTGGTATATAGCGTAAACGGTACTTGAAAAACTATTTTGAAAGAAAGTTTTTACAAATTTCAACCGACAGTAAACTTAACCGTTCGTTCAGTGAATACCAAATGTTTCCTTATAAGGAAAAGGCTATTATTATGATTAACTGGAGACTGTGCACCGACATTACGTTGCATGGTTTCGTGTGTACGCCCTGTGAGTATCAAATTCTCCTACACCTCTTTCCTCATTATGTGTCACAGAACCTTTGTCTGTCTCTGATTCTAAATTAAACTTTCTTGTCGCTCGCATACTCCGTTTCTGTTGATTCAACTCTCAGCTTCATCGAATGATCACCGAAGTTAAGCAACGTCGATCCTGGTCATTACCTAGATGGGTGACCGCTTAGGAATGCCGGGTGCTGTAAGCTTGGATGTGAAGGTGGTGTAATGGATAAGGGCTTGTAGAATGAAATCGGAGGGCCGAGTTCCAATTCCTGTCGGCTTCGTTATATTACGCGCACATACCTTTCGGAAAGGTATGGATCTAACTCTTCTTTCCCCAGATATGAGTTAATTAGTATGTCTTCTATTAGTAACTCGTTATTATCTAGAAAGATCTTACAGTATAAAATATTCTTTACCTACAAAAGGTTGATAATCCATAAAAAAGCAAATCGATGAATCCTCTTCAAAAGTGAAAAAAATTGTCCTTTATTTACTGCTATATAGGAGAATTGATATTGCATAACACTTTAGTCCTTGTTTCGTTGTAATGAAAATGTTCTGTTTATTAATATTTTATTTACCTATTGAAAGACATTGTTGTCATACCAATAAACCTGTATATTTCTGTTGTACATTTTTTGTGAATTACTGTTGCTACATCTACTCAACAGTTCTTTCTACATATTTAGAGGCTCTCGATAAAATCCAAAGACGAATCAGCAATGTTATTGATCCTGACCTGGCATCTCGCCTTCAGTTACTTTCCCATTGCCGTAATGTAGCTTACCGGTACTTTTTCTATAAATACTTTCATGGTAATTTTTCTGATTAGCTTTGCTCTGGGGTACCTTGACTTTGTGGTCAAGAATGTTGAATGTTTATATGGTCGAATTTGACCGCAACACTAGATTAGCGTGAATGTCTGATAATTTCTATGCTAAAAGTTTCTTATTTACATTGTTCGGAATGTTGTCCTCATCTTCGTTGCCATATACCCGACGTTTTGGCCGTTGAATTCTCCGGCCTTATTGAGGACAACAATCCGATAGTGTAAATAATTATGATACCTCATCTCAGAAATATAGACAGATAACAGTCTCTACGATCACACTTCTCGTTTATGCAACTCTTTTCTGGTTTCTTAAAAGTCAATTTGGATCCTTAAAAATTTAAATGCAATGTCAAACATTATCTACTAAGTTTTTAATTCTTGTTTTTATTGTTCTCTTTTCTTCATAATGAGTTTTCTCTAACACCCAGGAACCATTTGCGTCTTAGTGGCTTCATTGCCTTGCTAGGTGTGAAAGTATTTTAAAAAATGCTAATAAAAAAAAAGAATTTTGGCAAAGTGTAAGTAGACTGACGTATGACTGATTCACTTCAAATTAGTTTCCTGTATGGAAAGGTAAAAAGAATCTCGAACGGGCGTTAACAGAAGCTGAAAGTTTATAAAACATTTTCTGAATTATCCCACTTGACGATATGTTATCTTTTGATCTTCTTGGCGTATTTAAAAAATGTTAACGATTTTTAAAATATCCTTTTCTTTCTTCATAAAAGTATCGTCTTGAATCATCTTCGCGATAGCAGACGATTTTTAAAAAAATGGAAGAAAAATAAATAAATGCAAAATTCCACGGGGAATTATGGGATATCTACAGCCCCCTCCTATTGCTGATGCCCGGATGTTAAATGTCATCATATCTTAGAAATAGGACTCTGGATAATTGGGTGAAAAGAGAAGATTTGTTTCCACTGGCTAGGAATATTCCGAAGGGAGATTCTCAGCGAAAAATGAAACTGGAAATCAAATTATTTCCATTGTAACTGTCTTTTTGCAGTCGGCATAGCAGTCAGTCATGGACAAGCACTGTTAGAAGGAGGTTATGGTAGGTATATAAAAGGGATATATTAAGAGATAAAGATAAAAACGAGAATGAAAGCAAGTAGGGAGAGAAAAGTGACCAAGAAGATAAGAAAGAAAGGTGGGCGGGGGGTGGGGAGAAATAATATATGCACAATTGAAATGGTAAAATGAAAGAAAGAAAGAAAGAAAGAAAGAAAGAAAGAAAGAATAGACGAAAAGAAAGAAAGAAAGAATAGACGAAAAAAAGAAAGAATAGACGAAAAGAAAGAAAGAAAGAAAGTGAGAAAGAAAAATGACTGAATAAATAGAAAGAAAGAAAGAAAGAAAGAAAGAATAGACGAAAAGAAAGAAAGAAAGAAGAAAGAAAGAAAGAAAGAAGAAAGAAAGAAAGAAAGAAAGAAAGGAATAAAGAAAGAAAGAAAGAATAGACGAAAAGAAAGAAAGGAAGAAACAAAGAAAGAAAGAATAGACGAAAAGAAAGAAAGAAAGAAAGAAAGAATAGACGAAAAGAAAGAAAGAAAGAAAGTGAGAAAGAAAAATGACTGAATAAATAGAAAGAAAGAAAGAAAGAAAGAAAGAAGAAAAATGACCGAATAAGAAAGAAAGAAAGAAAGATGGAAAGAAAGAAAGAAAGAAGAAACATGATCGAATAAGAAAGAAAGAAAGAAAGAAAGAAAGAAAGAAAGAAAGAAGAAAAATGATCGAATAAGAAAAAAGAAAGAAAGAAAGAAAGAAAGAAAGAAAGGAAGAAAGATAAAGGAGAAAAGGTGAGATAAGAATAAATTCGAAAAGAAAGAAAGAAAGAAGAAAAATGACCGAATAAGAAAGAAAGAAAGAAAGAAAGAAAGAAAGAAAGAAAGAAAGAAAGAAAGAAAACAACAAAGAAAGAAACAAACAAACAAACAAAAAAAGAAACAAACAATCAAAGAAAAAGGCACTGGTAAAGGGAAATGGAAGAAAGAAAGAAAGAAAGAAAGAAAGAAAGAAAGAAAGAAAGAATTAAAAGAGTAGCGGAGAGTGTATTGGTTGAGCAAATAGTAAAAAGAAAGAGAGTGGCATAGTGAGTAAGAAGCAGTAAAAAGAAAGAAAGAAAGAAAGAAAGAAAGAAAGAAAGAAAGAAAGAAAGAGGAAGAAAGAATTGAATGCAGGTTAAAAATTTCGGAAAATTATTGACTGAAGTGTAAAATGCATTTTGAGATTTTCTAACTCCAAAAGAAAAAAGAATAGAAAGAAAAGAAAAGAGGAAGGAATTTTAAACAAAAAACAAGACAGAAATAAAGACATGGCGGAAAGTAAAAAGAAGAAGAAGAAGAAGAAATAACTAAAAAAAAGGGAAAGTTAAAAGAATGTCAAAGTGGGGGAAAGAGTGCAAATGAGAAGGCGGTAAAAAAGTCCACTTACGGTGTATATCAATCATTTTTCGATGACCCTTTGCACCAAGCACACATTAATAATTTTCGTCGTCATGGTTACGAATGTCTAGAAACAGATATTTTCAGACAGGAAAGCTTAAGGTATTAATATAAGTATGCAAACGTCTAAGTATGGACGCTTTTACGTGCGCTTATATGCCTACAGTTAACAGTTCTTTCTCTCTCCCCACCTCTATCACTCCCTCCTCCCTCTCTCTCTACCACTCTCTCTCTCTTTATATATATATATATATATATATATATATATATATATATATCCTTAATTTTAAAGTGACACTGAAAAACTATTCTCATACAAAAATTATCCACTAATATCTTTCATTACAGAGGTAGGCATAAGTTGTGCTTAAAATTTAAAAAAAATATTGTAATGGTTCTGAAATCTTGTCAAATTCCAAGGGTAAATCAAAAAATTATCCGCACTTAAATAGTATTTGGAATTATTGATAAGTGAGCAGAAAATGATATATATGACTCCTGACAGATTATTATTATTATTATTATTATCATCATCATCATTCGATTTCTGCTATGGACACACTACCTACCAAGTCTGCGGAAAGACCTAAGGCAGGTCGTGGTGTGTTGTTATGGCCACATTTCATGTTAATTTTTTTTTTTTTTTATCTCCGATGAAGTTGCTAGCGTTACATAGACAAAGTTCTCCTTAGTGTGTGTGCTGTACTTAATAAGACAATTTTCTGTATGTCTCTTAAGCTGGGGTTTCCAGGGATTCTTTCAATGTGTTGTTTTGTTCCATTTTTTATAATTCCAAGTGCACCTATTACCACTGGTATTATTCTTGTTTTCAATTTCCACATTTTTTTCTATTTCAATTTCCAGGTCTTTGTATTTTGATAGTTTTTCAAATTCCTTGGTTGCTATGTTACAATCCGCTGGACAAGCCATATCAATTTAGTAGGCAAGTTTTTTCTTTCTGGTTTTTGACAATAATGTCCGGCCTATTTGCTTCAATTTTTCTGTCTGTGTGGATGGTATAATCCCATAGAATGGTGACATCTTCTATTTCTGTAACCGGCGCTGGCCGATGTTCATACCAGTGTTTGCTTACACATTTTCCAAAGTGTTTGCACATTGTCCAGTGTAAGTATTGCCCCACTTTATTATTATTATTATTATTATTATTATTATTATTATTATTATTATTATTGCGGTGGTGATGGTAGAATAATGGATAGCGGCTCGGATTGAGGAATCGGACAGTCGACTTCGAATTCAAGTCGAGTTCATTGCCTTCACTTACGTGTTAATAACCTTGGGAGAGGTATGAATCTATCTATCTCGCTATGGGTAAATATCTGGACAGACTGGGTTATATAGCCTTTGGTGGCAACCGGTCTAGAAGAAAAAAAATCTGAATTCAAACCGTCCTGGAAAATCCGGATTAAGGGACCAGACGGAAGTTAATAACTCAATACTATCTGGTATTATCTGACATCCCATGTGGCCTGCTTTCTCCTCACCCCAGACGTCAAACCCTTTGGGTGTTTGCTGGAGTAAGAAGAGAGAGTTGCCGGGGTCCAGCGCAAACCATTGCAACCATATCAACCTGCGTGAGGCACCTAGCTATGCTGGGTCGTCATCGATTCTCGATGGGCTTCTTTTATTATTATTATTATTATTATTGTTCCTCCCTTCGTTAATTAGTTCCTGAGTTAATTCATGTACGTGGCTGCGCTAAAAGCAATAATCACTTTGGCGGTCATAAGGAATTATCTCCTTTTTATCATAGGGAGAATATGTCTCCTCCAATACCTCCCCTTTGAGCTGTGTGTTGGTACAACATTTGTCGAGGGTTGACCTGCATTGGATTTGCTCGGTTTCGGATCCGAAGAGACCTCCCAGGTAAAATCTTAACTGAGCCTTAGGTTCTTCATTTCGCACGACTGGCGAGAGAACTTGTTAAGGTAAATCGAATGTATCTAGTAAAATGTCCAATGAGAAGGAAGCATCTTGTCCATGGGTCCACTTTTTCTGAGCCATTCTGGTAGCCCTTTGTCAGCGCAGGTTGACCAGTTTTGTATGTGTGCTCTACTGTTCCATGACGACGTTTGAACTGTTGTTCCATCACCAGAGTAAGTGTATAGCTGCATTAATAGCATTCATTGGCAATCGAACTTTCCTTTTCATTAAAGCTTCAGTAGGTGAACTACAATTAGAGACGTTTGAATTTGGTTTAACCCTATAGCTTCCAAAGAATATCTCTAGGATTCCTGGTGTTATTCCCCCACTTTAATTTTAAGAATTAATTAATTGTAATTGAGTGAATCAGAAGGAATTTGTGTAGGTTGCATGACTTTCTGCATCCACAAACAAATAAATAAACGAATTTTAAATACAATCAAAAACAAGACATATTCAATTTAGAAACCAATAAAACATTTATATACAATTAAAAGTAATATATATACAGGATATTTTTATATATGTTACTATAGCAAAGTGTGTGTGATATTTGAGGTTTCGATATGTCTCTTTTTGTATTTATATGTTCAGCTACAGTCTTTCTGGAATTGTGTTAATTAATATTAAAAATGTCGATGTTAAATGTTTTTAGGAATAAGTTCTTATAGAGTGGTCTACCTTTGACTGTAATATTTCTGAATCGTTCGAATGATGATTTTTACTTAATAATGTAGTGAATATAGTTCACTTTGGATAAGCAAAGTTGTTTTAGGTTTGCGATTTGATGTCCACAGAGTTGGTCGAGTTTAAATTGCAAGTGAGTCAGCGTTGATGTACTTTTGCGCGGTAAAATCGTAATTTCGAGTGACGTGGAGTATGTTGGCAATTTCTCTGTGGATGTTCGTCTCTGACCCTTTTGATCAGTTGGTGTTTTCTTTTATGTTTTTGAAAGTCCAAAATCGGCTCAAAGAAGTTTTGGCGCAATTTTGTTTTTGCACGTGAAACTTTCAGATTATTGTGTCGTTAACCAATGAGATTTGTTGATTCGCCTAGTACGGTTTTTTTATTGGACGAAGTTTTCCGTGCGTAGGCGTAAGGTATAGAGTGTTCTGTTACTAGGGGGTGATAGGTAGAAAAGGACGAGTCTACAATCTCTTAAATGTATCTGATCATTTGATTGTGGGTGAAAAGCTGGAGACCTGGCTAAAGTTCGATAATTTTCCTGATCTGAATGCAGTGCCATTATCTGACACCAATGTCCCCAGAATCCAATAATTCATAATTCATAATTTCGCAATTTTAGGATAGCTTCCTCAGCGGTGATACGATTCATGGAAAAGAACTTTCAGCCATTTCAACAATGATGAAGTAAAATTGTTCGTTTATGGGTCCTGTAAATTTAATATGGAGACGTGACCAGGAAAATCCGTAATAGGTCAAGAAATCACTGCATTTTTCCTGGGTGATTTTGCTGCTAGTTGACATTTAGAAAATGTGCGTACAAGTTCTTCTAGCTGCTTGTCCATGTTGGCCAAGTAAACATGGCTACGTGTTAAGGATTCCCCTCGCTAATTCCCAGGTGACCATAATCAAATTGTTTCATGATACTATTTTGTAATGTTGATGGAACAATTACACGTTCAGCAAAAAGAATATCAACCCCTCAAACTCAGACAACGATGACTTACGCTGAAAGAAGTGTTGAAGGTTTTTTGTCTGTACATACATTGGGCCACTTGGTATGGTGGAAGTGTAAAACTTCTTTGAGTAATGGGTCAGAATCTGTAACCTCGCAGATCATTTGCGAAATAACAGGTCGCGCTCTGATGATAGATGCAAGCACTGACTTCTGGTTCCACAGATAGTGCTGCAATTACTGAATCTTCTTGGATATTGGTTTGTGTATCTATGAGAATTGATAAGACATCTACATGGTCGATTGCCTCAGTTAAATGGTATCTGATGGAGAAATCATAGTCCAACAACATGGCGGGCCATTTTTGCAGACGGTTAGATGTATAGACTGAAATATTTTTCTTGGATCCGAAAATGCTAACAAGAAGGTTATGATCTGTGGTCAAAGTAAAATGACGTCCATGTGACATTTTATGAAACTTCTTTGTGGCAAAAATTATTGTTAAGGCTTCTTTTTCAATATGACAAAAGTTTCGCTCAGGTGTCAGTGACCTGGATACATGAGCTATTGCTTTTTGGCTGTCATCGAGGAAACTTTTTGAAATGACAGCTCCAATACCATCGAGATCATCGGAAAACTACAACAATGTCCATGGATGGGTTGTAGTGTGTGAGCAACATTTCTGAAGAAAGTAAGGATTTTATCTTTTTAAAGACAGACTGGCATTCGGGGGACCATTTCTATAATACATTCTTTTTTAAGATTGTTGAAGAGAATGCGAAACCGATGAAGTTCTGGCAAAATTTACTGTAAAGAAAAGAACGTAGGGTTTTGCTATTTGTTGGTGCCGGCATGTTCTTTATGACAGAGATGGTCTCTGGGTCTGATTGTTGACCATTTTTGTCAAATATGAAATCCAGATACTTAATTTTTGTCCCCAAAAATGCGGATTTTTTCTGCTCGTGCATGGAATCCAGATTGCTGAATTCGGTAAAATGTGGAAATCAACCGTTGCAACAGTTCATCCTGAATTGCACTTGCAAAGATGAAATCATCAATGAATGCCGCAACTTCTCTCAATTCGGTCATCGTACCATCGATTGTCTGCTGAAATATGACTGGAGCTGGTTTGACTCCGAAAGGAAGGCGGTTAAACCTAAATAGTCCCTTGTGCGTGTATTGATTGTCCGAAACTCTTTGGAATCCTCATCAGCCTCCAGGAATGCATTAGACAAATCGATTTTGTCAAAATAATTTCCATCATTTAACTTTATGAAAGGATCTTCTGGTATGCCCCGCCACCGCCTATACCCCGTCTTTTCTCTCATCTTCAATCTGTAAACCCCTGCTTACTAGTGGCATTCCTGCCTTGCTTGAGGTGAAATGATTATACACACACACACACACACAAACACACACACACACACATATATATATATATTAACTGATTTAAAATATGGTTCATTCGCTACACAGAAATTACCAAGTTTCAAAAACTGAAGCTAAATATTTCAAATTTAATTATATAATTAAATTAAAAGCATTAGTTGTTTCATCTTCAAGCGAATTTTGGAACCTTTTGAGCACTGTTTTGTAAAAACAAAAATATCAATAAGAACACCGGATTATATATCTTACTGATCTTTCCTTTTTACTATATATATATATATATATATATATATATATGCAACTGAAACCGATGAGAAGAAGGCCCCGAAATGGTGCACATTCTCTCCTGATGACCCCAGTTTAAATATAAATTCGAGAGGAACACATCAAAAGAAATTCAGTGAAGATATATGCCGTAGAGAAGCTCGGTGGATGTGTCATTGGCATGAGGAGCATTACACATTCAGCTCGCTTCAGGTGAGTTTCAATTACTTTCCAGTAATTTCCTTCTTATATATATATATATATATATATATATATATATATATATATATATATATATATATATATATCACATACCGTGGTGAGACTGTGGCCTTATACTTCGTTGAGAAGCCTCCCAGATTAAAATACATGGAGTGAAGAGGAATATATATTTCATTTTAAGCCCAAATTATATCTGTGTTGTATATGGAAGTATTACGTATTCTTCACCGAGCATTTCTTTGAAGAATATGTAGTTGATCTGTTAAAATGGATCGATGTCTCCATTCTGTTGACATCAGACGCATTTTTACACCTGATCTCGCCTCGTGACTGGCCGAAAATAACGACGATTCTTTGTCCATTTCACCGGAAACCCCATGACCCAGTCAGTCAGGCTGAAGCCGTGAGCAAGTCATGGAAAAGTGAGAAAAAATGAGCTAAAACAGACGGTAAAGAAGTCACAATTCTCATGGCTGACACTAAAAAGAAGAGAAAAAAAAAAGATGTAAGTATAGCTACGGCACGCCTCGAAAGCCGTCTCTCTCTCTGTTGAATTGTCTTTCTTTTTCACTTTTTCTCTCTGCCTCTCTGTCGTCCTCTCTCTCTCTATCTCTCTCTCACTCACACACGCTCTCTCTCTGACACAACCACGCACACACACACATATATATATAAAAGTGAACATTGAAGTCAACACTTAGAGGCGACAGGTAGTTTCATGCTAGATGCAATAGTCAGGCCACCTGACGATTGCGTCGAGCATGAAACAGTCTGTCGTCTCTAAGTGTTGACTTCAATGTTCACTTTTATATTTACATACGCTCAATCTCTGATATTGAGCACATTATCCCATAAATATAGCATATCTTAAAATTATATTTCTTCATATATATATATATATATATATATATATATATATATATATATATATATATATATATATATATATATATATACCTAAAACTTAACAGGGCCGTTTGACCAACACAAGGTCTGACCAAAATTAACAATAAAAAAGCAAATGAAAACTACAGATAAAGTTCAATTATTTCTTCAGAAAGTCATTCATTTCTGTAGTTCACTGCTACTAACACGCAGATTTTTTTTCTCCTGATGATGGGCATGCTGGTCGAAACTATTCCAGGAATTTAATTGAAACAATAAAACAAAAATATTAATAGTGTGGGTGAAAATTTTGTTTTTTAATTTCTCGATATTTTTCTTGTTCAAAAATATATATATACATACATACATACATATATATATATATATATATATATATATATATATATATATATATATATATATATATATATATGCATGTTTCATTGAAAACAACAGACAAGGTACTACGATTAAACTTTTTATTTAATTCTTTTTGTGTTCAAAAAAGTACTTTCTTTCTTGGATACAGACCTGTGCGTTGTGTGTATGTTTTTAATGTTATAGACATGTTTTATTTTCCGAACACAGTCAGCACGCTGGCCGTGTTCGTAGTTAATATTGTTAAGTGTTGGCATTTTCATTTTTATTATTAGAGCTTCCATTATTTTTAATCTTTTATTACAAGTGGATGAAGTTATTATGTTTGTCATTTTTACTAGTATGTTTCGGATGGAGACTGGTAAGTTTGTGTGTGTGTTTAAATAGCTTCTGATGGAGGTGTGGTCAGATAGGTGTAACGTATGCCTAAGGGTCATTTGAACTCATAGATAATCTTCGTTCGTTGTAATTTTGATTTTGCTGCTGTGTTGTTATTTTTGAGGATAAGGTTTTAAATTCTTTGCAGTATTAATTTGATTGTTTTTTATTCGTGTCAGTTGTGGTAGTGTATATTTCTTTAATTTTTTACTATATATATATATATATATATATATATATATATCATGGTAATGTCTTGAGAATGTCTGATGACAGGATATCCAAGATCCTAATGTACAGCCAGTTAGATCAGGGTTACAGGAATGTAGGACGCCCATGGCTAAGATACAAAGACAAGCTGAAAAGCAACTTGTCAGCAGTCAATATACCACATAACACCCTTGAGCGCTTAGCCTTGGAGCGGGTCGAATGGAGATCAACGTGTTTTAGTGGACTCAGCAGTTTTCAATCTGCTTGTCTGAATCATTTTCAAGAAGCGAGAGCAAGAACTAAAAGGTCAGCCAATCTAACAGTGATCTCATCTCACAATCCTCACACGTGGTCCAAATGTGACCTCCTTTGTAAATCACTAGCGGGTCTTAAATGCCACTTAAGATTATCGCACAAACTTTCATAACTGAATCAATAAGCTGTCAGATCCTCATACGCCGAAACCGACGGGAGACATTATATATATATATATATATATATATATATATATATATATATATATATATATATATATATATTAAAGAACATCGAAAGTCTTTTTTAAGAATTTATATTCTTTTCTATGTTCCGAATTATTTCTCTCGTTTCCGGAACATATTCTAATTTGGCCAATTTCTTGCCACGTTCGTCTTTCAGAAGTTCCATCTTTTTGCCTTTCTAATATCAGCTCTCCGCCTGTCATGTCGTTATGTTAAAGAAGTTTTAGCAGAAACCAGAAAAGGATCCAAAACAGAAAATTAAATTTAATATACCGTAACAAAAGTGTAATTATTCCTTGGTCAACTTATATAAATAGTTATATATATATAATTATTTATTTAAAAATTATAACTTAAATATGTTATAAAATCACTACACTAGGCATTTTGTTTCAACACCTCTGGTGCCTCATTCAACATCATCACATGATAAGACACCAGAGATGTTGAAATAAAATGCCTATTTTTGTAACATATTTATGTTATAATTTTTAAATAAATAAGTACATTCGCTCTACTCTGTATTGAGCACTATTTTAACAAAAGTAATTGTTGGTTATCGGAATTTATTCCGTATACACCAATCATATACTTATATATATATATATATATATATATATATATATATATATATATATATTGAAGCCCTGAGCGTACAACAGCCGAAGCTAAATATGTGCAACAAATATGAGGACAATAGTCCGAACAATATAAATAGTGTATATATAAAATTATACAAAATTATATATCGTTATATCATATAAGAAAAACAAAATGAAATGAGCGAAAAGATACATGATAAAATATAGTTTTAAAACTATATTTTCTATCTATCTATCTATCTAGTAGAGATTATATATATAGACCATATATATTCATTAGTATTTATATGAGTATGTGACCCTGTGTTTCACGCTTTTGCGATCATCAGACTAAATGGTTTATTTTTCAAAATTTAATCTATTTATGCTTGTTTGTGTTTGATTATTTTTGCTGGTGGGAAGGGGGAAATTCGATCACCAGCGCTATATTTACGATATATATATATATATATATATATATATATATATATATATATATATGTCTCTGTGTGTGTGTGTGTGTGTGTGTGTGTGTGTCACGGCCCAACCAACTTCCAAGAAATTATTGATTGATTATTTTAATAAAACAATAATATTTACGTCTTTAAATAGAAATAATTAATTAATTTATTATATACTAGCAGTAGAGCCCGGCGTTGCCCGGGGATGTAACAGTAAGAGATAGATCAAGTATCGACCATCATAAAGACTGAAAAATAAAATTGACAAAGATTATTGTTTAAGGTTGACGGACACGCATGTCTTCATTAGTTTTTTTTTTTTTTTTTTTTGTTTTTTTTACGAATTGGTCAAACCCAAACTCAAACAAAAACATTGTTTTCAATCGTTATGAGTCTATCGATTGAATAGAATTTTTATTATAAACAATTGTCTTGTAAATGGAATTTTTAAAGCATTTTGAATGTAAAAATAAAGAAAAAAGTGTGCAAGACCATGAGAAACACTACCTGCCAAAAAAAAGTGAAGTTTGGTTGAAATCGGTTGAAAAATGTAGGAAACCCGATCCCACATATAAACAACCTGGGTTTTATGATAAGTATAACTCGATATGAGTTGTCTCCCTTTCATTCTGACGACAGAATCGTGTTTTATCGTGTTTTCAAATTGATTTCGTCCAAAAACAATTGTGTTTTTCCCATTTTTGGCACTGTTGGAACCACCGCAAGGTAATTTTATGCATTCCTGTGAAGTTTTGTTGAAATCGGTTGAAAAATGTAGGAAATCCGATCTAATATATAAACGTAGAGACACACACACACACAATCTGCGTTTTATAATAAGTAAGATCTATAAAATAAAAATTTCTTTTATTTTAAATGCAAAATATATTTTGAAAAAAAAAACCTCCTTCTCCGTATAATATATGGACGACGACAGCATTGCTACATCCAGATATTTTTATTCAAATTACGTAACGACCAGTTTATAATCAGCGTGAGACCCTGAGTCGTGATACCAGTGAGGGATAATATGCATATTTATTAGTATATACTTAACAGCTCTGTTTTATTACACCGAGTACTGTTTTATTAACATCAGCACATTTTACGCTCAAGGCACTCTCTCTCACTGATGAGCTGTGATACAGAAAAACAGGCTTTCCTCTCGTTCCCCGATCAAGCATTATAGGGAAAGAGAATTTTTAAAAATAGTGCCTGCTACTGCTTATAGCGCATTGCTCTTCAGTTATGAATTCAGCACTCTAGCTGCTGATTTGGCGTTTATATACATCATGTATATAATACGTTAAAAGTTTCCCTTTCTCTGCCGGGCACTGATAGCTTATGAGTAGTGTCTCTAACTAATGCCAAATCGGTCCAGTTTCGATCCCGGCTTGAAGAAATAGGATGTCTATTTACACTGATACAATCAAACAGGCTTTATGTGGATATCAATCAATTTAAAACGATATTTTCTACTGTACGTATAATTTAGTCTTTTCTTATTTTGCGTAATTTGTCTGGTAAATTTGTTTTATTTAATCTATTCTTCTGAAAATTGAGTTTTATATTCCTTTTTTGTGCTTAATAGCATAAAAAAATCTAATATCAACCGGGCATTATATTCTAAGAAATGGATAAAAATTTACAAAATTGTTGGGTGTACAAGTAATTTCGTCGTTAGCTGTATGTATATACGTGTGTATGTGTGTTAGTAAAAAAAGATAACATGATTACGAGTTGTGTTTTACAGTCCTTTTTCCTTTTCTTTTTTCAATTTCTTCTTTCTTTCTTTCTTTTCCATTTCTTCTTTCTTTCTTTCTTTTCCATTTCTTCTTTCTTTCTTCTTTTTCTATTTTCTTTTCCATTTCTTTTTCTTCTTCTTTCTTTCTTTTCCATTTCTTCTTTCTTTCTTTTTTTCTTTCTTTTACATTTCTTCTTTTTTCTATTTTCTTTTCCATTTCTTTTTCTTCTTCTTCTTCTTCTTCTTCTTTTCTTTCTTTCTTTCTTTCTTTCTTTCTTTTTCATTTCTTCTTTTTTCTATTTTCTTTCTTTTCCATTTCTTTTTCTTCTTTTTTCTTCTTTCCAATTTCTTCTTTCACTTCCCACTTTCTTTATTTTCCTTTTCTTCTTCATCCCATTTTCTTTCTTTTCCATTTCTTTTTCTTCTTCTTTCCCATTTCTTCTTCCTCTTCCCATTTTCTTTCTTTTTCATTTTTTCTTCTTCTTCTTCCCATTTTCTTTCTTTACTATTTTTCTTCCTCTTTCTTTTTCATTTCTTCTTCTTCTTCCCATTTTCTTTCTTTACTATTTTTCTTCCTCTTTCTTTTTCATTTCTTCTTCTTCTTCCCATTTTCTTTCTTTACTATTTTTCTTCCTCTTTCTTTTTCATTTCTTCTTCTTCTTCCCATTTCTTTCTTTACTATTTTTCTTCCTCTTTCTTTTTCATTTCTTCTTCTTCCATTTTTCTTCTTTGTATCCGTTTTTTTATGCTGGTTCTTTCCTTTTCCGCTCTTAGAATATATTCTACGCTTAATTTTGGCACCAGTTACTAAAAAATCGGGCGCAAGACATCAACAAGAATAAAATCTCACAAGCAGCAGAATTTGACCGCCTTGGAAAGAAAAGAGAAAAAAAAATTAATATAAAAAAAAAAATAAAAAAAATGACAAATACTTAAGACAAACACCCAGCATTCTTAGCCATCAGCACACGTAAACCAATAAGAGACAAAAAAAAATAAAAGGGGAAACAGTACTTTAGGCCAAGTGCTTCGAAGATGCTTATTGTAGTTGGCATCTTCGGATCACTGTAAAGGTTAAATGGATAAAATTTCCCTGGACTTACTCGTTGACGGTTGACGCCTTTTTTCCCGCAAGTGTACTGAGGAAGAGTTTAAACAGAGAGAGAGAGAGAGAGAGAGGCACACGAAGAAAGACGCTGGGGAATTTAACGTCCATTTCTGTTCAAAGTCAATCACATTTGCTTTCTTCATAACAAAAAAAGATGATAAATGAAGAATTACTGGACAACTTAACAGATGAATCATCAAAAATGGAAAAGAGTGTTCCTTGTTGGTTGACAAGAGAAATATCTACCGTCTACGTGTGCATTGTTTCCTGCAAATCTGACGGCACATGCGGAAAAAAGACGCTTGCCTGTGTTTCAGGAAATAAATAAGTTAGAAAGGAAAAGTAGGTCATGGGGACGCCAATTTCTGCACATTGACGATAAGGACAAAACCCAATTCCCCACCCCCCAAAAGAAAAAAAAATACTTTGTAAATGGGTCAATGCGTGCGTGTGTATTGTTACGCAAGAATACGTTAGCTCGCCAGAAAGTCCTGACTCACTTCGTAAGAGGAAAGAAAACAACAAAATTTTATGGAGCAACACCAACATTTATTCTTCAAAGTCCATCATTCTTGAGGATCTTCTGCCAGCAATCAGGCAGCATCTGAATTTGTCGCAGATACAAGTCCGCTGGCTTTGAATAAAAAAAAAACTGTGAACAAGTTTCTTCAATTCATCAAAAGTGTTGAATCGTTGGCCGCGAAGGAAGTGTGGCATACATAGTCACTCAGATCAGCATCAAGACGGAATGGTGGATATGGAAGAATCTGAACACTGTCCATCTGTTTGAACTTCTCTTTAGCCAACCTGGCAATGTGTGATCTCGTATTGTCTTATTGAAACAAAGCCCAACCTCGATTGACCTAAGCAGGATATTCCTTCTTTAATTTGTTGTGCACGCAGTCTAACCGCTGGCAATGAAGTTTAGCCTTGATGGCGCGACCGCTTGGAACGAGCTTGAAATGCAATACTCTTTAGAAATTCCATCAGACAGAGATCAAGATTTGTTGTTTTCTTTCCACTCCCTGAGTGAGTCAGGACTTTCTGGACAACCTAGTAAAAACAAAATAATACAATCAAATAAATTCTCTTTCTGATAGGATCTTTAACACCGTTGGATGAGCCGGACTTTGTGAAAAAATAGATTTGTTGTTTGGCTGTCCAGGCGCGGGCCAAGAAGTTAAAATATCACAAACTTGCAGGAGGGGAGGACGAGATTACAGATCTCTTACCACTCCTCCCCACACACACATACACAGAGTGAGAGAGAGAGATTCTTCAAAATAAAGTCATTATCGCCGATCTTCTGCCAGCGATCAGCCAGCATCCGAATCTTTCCCAGATACCCGTCCGCTGGCTTTAAATAAAAAAAAAACTGTAAATAATTTCCTTCAATTCATCAAAAGTGTTTAATCGCTGGTCGCGGTGGAAGTGTTGCATTATACGGAATATGCCATAGTCACTCGAAGCAGCATCAAGACGGAATGGTGGATATGGAAGAATCTGAACACTGTCCATCTGTTTGAACTTCTCTTCAGTCAACCTTGAAATGTGTGGTCTCGTGTTGTCTTGTTGAAACAAAGCCAAACCGCGATTGACCAAAGCAGGGTATTCCTTCTTGAATTTTTCGTACACGCGGTCTAGACGTTGGCAAAAAACATATTTACTTGAAGACTTCTAAGATCAACAATAAAAATCGGTGGCAGATGTCACTAGAAGAAAAAATTAGAATATAATCAAGGTGTTAGTGTTCCGCACTATCTTAAACAAAAAGTTAGGAAGGAAACAGTTACTTTCCCGCCGCCGCAAGTTTGATTCTCTGTGTTTTTTCTAGACATAGATTTTTGAATTTAAGCACAGCACTAGACTAACATCAATATCTCATCAAATTAAAGTTAAGCTGGCTAGATGTAGCCGTAAGTTCTATGCTAAGAGTTTCTTCTCTTGCACTTCTGGCTTGTGGAACGCCATTCCAGCTACATGCATTCCAGTTAATTTTAATCTGCAAAAATTTAAATGCAATATCAATCGTCTATCTACTGTCCTCCTGATTACTCTTTTCTCTTTCCACGCGTCATTAATGTTTCTGTTCTTAATTCTTTCACACCCTTTAACCCCTTGTGTCTTAGTGGCTTTATTGCCTTGTTTGGGGTGATTTCGATTTTTTAAAAAGTGCTAAAATCCACGAGAAGAAAAACCTTCAGGTCATATTTACGTTGCCTCTCTGTGTCTTTTTTTTATAAATACTTTCAAGGTATTTGTTCGGATGAGCTATGGTACCTAGACTTTTTGAATTTAAGTGCAGCACTAGACTGACGTCAAGATCTCATCAATTTACAGGTGAGCTGGCTAGATGTAGTCGTAAGTTTTATGGTAAAAGTTTCTTTTCTCGCACTTCTCGCTTGAGGAACTCCCTACCGGCGCCATGCTTTCCAGCCAACTTTAATCTGCAAAAATTTAAATGCAATGTCAATCGCTATCTACTGACCTCAGCATTACTCTTCTTTTCTTTTCGCTCTTTATCAATATTTCTGTTTCTATCCCTGCTACACCCAGTAATTATGCAATCCTTGCTGGAATCACTCGAATAAGAATCGGACCAGGACGGTCTCTATCGCAATATGAGTAAGGGGAAAATATATCACAACCTTCCAGGACAACCCGAATTGAAGTTACTCATTAATACATCCATCAAAAGAGTTCAGTACTTCAAATATCTTGGATCTCACATAATAGATTCCCCTAAAATCTGCAAAGCTCTTGCGTGGGATGCGTTAAACAAACTGTTATGGTCCGGTTCCTTGTACGACGGTGATAGTCCAAGGTAGAACCAATAAAGAAGAACTCGAACACAGGTATGGAATAACACAGATATATTACAAACAGGAATATATACAGAGAAGTAGAAGTGTTAGTATGAACAATCAGGTTTAGTAGAGAGAACAATGTAGTCTCGACCGGTATCACTATTCCAATGTCTGGCAGTAATTGTCTGAACGCCACTCTGTTTCGGACTGCCTCTGACTCGACTCTTGACTCGACTTGAACTGCTGATGATATTCAGTCACCCTCCCCACGAGAGCGTCATGTGGCACAAGGCCTTTTTAACGTGGGCTCTCCGAGCCTGTGGGCTCGGCCAAAAATATGCCCATTGAACCCGTATAAACGGGTTCAGGGTCGGTTTACCTCCCCGAAAGAGACTCCGCCCTTCGCCGTAGCCTCCTTCGGCGTAGCCTCCTTCGCCGTAGCCTCCTTCGGGTTCCTCCCCGCCCGAAGGCAGAGAGTTCAACCGATCTGTCGTTCAAGACTTCAGCGACGGACTATATTTAGTCGTCCCCCCACGAGGGCGTCATGTGGCACAAGGCCTTTTTAACGTGGGCAATTCCCAAGCCATTAGGCTCGACCAAAAAATAGCCCATTTGAACCCGTATAAACGGGTTCAGGGCCGGTCTTACCTCTCCGAAGACAGAGAGTTGAACTGAACCGTCGCTCAAGACTTGAGAGACGGACTCCTTGCCTACTCCTGAGACGCAGAATTTATTAAGTATGGAATAGTCCCTTATTATTATTATGGTTAAGATCCCATATCACAAACTTCACAAGATTTTGCGGTCGAACCTTCCATCCTTTTTGAAAGTCCAAACCTTTCAAACATTGATCGAACAGGTTCTACTGTATGGATCAGAAACTTGGACATTATCTGTTCGTCTTGAAAAACGACCGGATAGAAGTACATCCATGTTGACTGTTCAGATGAACTCTTCGTCAGGATAAGTAAACTTTATGAATTTATGTGCTGTACTAGATTGGTGTCAAGGTCTCATTAATTTAAAGTTGAGTTGGTTTAGATGGAACCTTAAATTCTATGCTAACAGTTTTCGCATTTATTGCTCGTGACACTGCATTCCGGTCCCATTCTCTCCAGAAGACTTTAATCTTCAAAAATTGAAATGCAATGCCAACGCTTTCTACTGTCTTTCTCATTACTCTCCTTTGGTTCTCGTTACTCACTAATGTTTCTTTTTTCTTCTACACCCAGTAAACCCTTGTATCTTACTGGCCTTTACTGCCTTGCTTGGGTTGAAATGCATTAAAAGGAAATAGATAGATAGATAGATAGATAGATAGATAGATAGATAGATATGAACAAGTTGAGATAGATAGATAGATAGATATACACACACTTGATTGATCGATCTATCGATAGATAGAAAGATAATGAAAAGACTGTGATAGATAGATACGATTCGATAGATAGATAAAACACGACTCGATCAATAGATTCGATCAATAGACTTGATCAATAGATAGATAGATAGATAGATAGATAGATAGATAGATAGATATGAACAAGCTGAAATAGATAGATAAAACACGACTCGATCAATAGGCTTGATCAATAGATAGATAGATAGATAGATAGATAGATAGATAGATAGATAGATTAGAATATAATACAGAGAATCAAATATAACGGCCAATCTGAAGAAATTGTCTCAACAGGAGTACGAGAAAAGATCTGACGGACGAGGAACGATGATTTACTGGGATTTTACTAACAGTTTGCATTTCCGTGACTGTAGAAGAGAATATTAAGTATTAAAACAAAACCTTCCTATATATATTTCTATTTATCTGAGATTTTTAAATATCGCAGTTATTATGAGAATGACCAATGGAAACATGGAGGGCAAGACAGAAACGGATGGAATTGACAATTGAAAGATACGTTGTCAGCAAAGTTAAGTAGATGTAAATCAAAACATTAGACAAGAATAATAATAATCAATATTACTAGTCCTGGTCTCTCGTCTTGGCTTTTGTTACTTTCCCATTGCCGTAAAATTGCTTCCCCGTGTCTTTTCTCCATGTTGACTGTTCTTCGTCAGGGTAACTAAACTTTATGAACGTAAGTGAAGTACTAGAATAGCGACGAGGTTTCATCAATTTAGAGTTGAGTTGGCGAGATGGAACCATAAATTCTATGATAACAATTTCTTTTCTCACATTTCTCGCTTGTGGAATTCCTTTATGTTCTGTGCTTTACTGTTAACTTTAATCTGCAAAAATTTAAATACAATATCAATCGCTATCTACCGTCCTCCTGTTTACACTCTTCTCTTCCCACTCATTATTTGTTGTGGATTCCGAGATGAAATTCAGTCTCCAATGAATGACAAACGCAGGAATGAAATATAACAAAAAATGTATTTACACAAGAATACAATTGGCAATACTGTTAGCAGATCCAGAAACGCGGTTAGTAGCAATAATAATATATATATTGATTTTCTAAGCGAGGCTTAGATGTGGCACATGAACGAAAGTATGGGGCACCCAGTGAGGATCGAACTCCCTATTCAGTTGTAACAAGACCAGCTTGCTAACCATTACGCCACGCCGAGGAGGCCAATAATATATATATACAGTCTGGTAAGGACACCTCGAGGCGGTGTAATGGTTAGCAAGCTTGTCTCGCTAGAACAATTACGACTGAGTGATGAGTTCGATCCTCACTGGGTGCCCCCTAATTTCGGCCTTGTGCCACATCTAAGCTACGCTTGGAAAATCACTATATACAGTCTGGTAAATCCAGTCTCGAAGAAGGCCTTCCTTAGAGTCTACGTGCTTGTAACTGTGACTTCTGCAAGCGTTTACCTCACACTATTACTCTACCTCCAACTCAATCACAATCTCTACTCTGTCTACTCTGACTGACTCTGGGTATTTAACGACAGCAGCCCAAGTACACACTGGTCGAGTTCACTTGTATAAAAAAGGGGTGGAACCCATAACACTTAATATCTAGTCTAACTGCACTTTATTCAAATAAATAACTAGTGAGCCTGCGTGAAAGGTTGGGTAAGCTATGTTATTAGGTTGGTGCAAAAATAATGACGCAATAATGTCGTTCTTTGACGTTAAAAAATACGTCAAAAAACGACATTATTACGTCATTATTTTTGCACCAACCTAATAGATACATTTTGTTTATCGTTTATAAAAATGCAATTTCAGATTAGACAAATGCATTAATAAGCAACTTATGCAAAGCGGGGGTCATTTGAGAGAAATTCTTTTCCATTATTAGGTATAAATATTTTTATATAGTGAAATAGACATAAAATTCCTATTCATTTTAATAATACACATTTATAGCACAACTGCCGTTAACTATATCTCGATATATATAAATATATATATATATATATATATATATATATATATATATATATATATGTATAGTCTGGTAAATCCAGTCTCGAAATAGGACTTCCTTAGTGTCTACGTATTCGTAACTGTGATTTCTACAAGCGGTTACCTCACACTATTACTCTACCTCCAACTCAATCACAATCTCTACTCTGTCTACTCTGACTGACTCTGGGTATTTAACGACAGCAGTCCAAGTACATACTGGTCGAGTCCACTTGTCCGAAAAAGGGGTGGACCCCATAACATTATTAATGTTTCTGTTCCTAATTTTTCCGCACACTGTACCTCCTACCGCTTTGTGTCTTTGTGATTTCAATGCCGATTTAAAAAAAAAAAAAAAAAAAGGAAATGATTAAAACGTTGAGATTTTCACGGGTACTGCTGATATTGTAACATTTGATCTTCCTGGGCTTTTTAATAATTTCTCAGCATTTTTTCTCTCTTTTCCTCATTTCTCTCTCTCTCTCTCTCTCTCTCTCTCTATGTCTCCATCTTTGTGTGTGTGTGTGTGTGTGTGTGTACGTAATGTGGCTACACTTTCCTTCATGGGCTCTCGTCTTCTTTCCATTTCAAGATGTTCTGTCGTGTATTAAACGCATGGCCAACAGTAAAAATGATTTCTTCAGGGCATAGACCAATAAACCAACGAAGTATACCGGAAATGTTCGGGCGAAGGTCCACTCTACCCCCACCGACCGAGTAACCCACTACGGTCAAGATGTTTCGCATTAAGCGATCAAGTGGCTCTTATGTCGCTTGACCCAAGACTTCTCAGCTTCTTGGTTCCGTCACACTTCTTTCTCCCATTCCCGCTTCAACTTTTCGGCTGGAAGGCACAAACAACGTATCGAACCAGGGGTTCACCGTTATTTTCACGCGGATACATCCAAAGCGGTTTCATGGGGAGGGCTATTTACTCGCACTTGCAGTGGGATACACGGCCAACCATCCACAATCATAAAATAAATGAAAAATAAATAAATAAATAAATAAATACAATAAAAATACACACCTCCGAATAGGAATTTACTTATTTAACACACGAAAGGGGAATTCAGTCAGTTAATGTGCCATGCATGATACACGCCTAGGCGATCATGTATCTTTTGATACATGACTGACGAGGCAGATTTTTCCCGCAGTAGGTTGCCATTTTTTTCTGCGGTAGACCAGTTGCCATCCAAGGCTATAGAACCCACTCTCTCCTCCTATTTACCCATAGCACCTCCAAATAGGAATTTACTTATTTAACACACGAAAGGGGAATTCAGTCAGTTAATGTGCCATAGGCGATCATGATATGACTGACGAGGCAGATTTTTCCCGCAGTAGGTTGCCGATAGACCAGTTGTATATCTTTCCTATTTACCCATGACCTCCAAATGACGAGGAATTCAGTCAGTTAATGTGCCATGCATTTTTCCGATACATGACTGACGAGGCAGATTTTTCCCAGTAGGTTACCATTTCTTTCTGCGGTAGACCAGTTGCCATCCAAGGCTATAGAACCCACTCTCTCCTCCTATTTACCAATAGCACCTCCGAATAGGAATTTACTTATTTAACACACGAAAGGGGAATTCAGTCAGTTAATGTGCCATGCATGATACACGCCTAGGCGATCATGTATCTTTCGATACATGACTGACGAGGCAGATTTTTTCCCGCAGTAGGTTGCCATTTCTTTCTGCGGTAGACCAGTTGCCATCCAAGGCTATAGAACCCACTCTCTCCTCCTATTTACCCATAGCTGGAGGGAGAAGAAGAGGATTCATACCTTTCCCAAGGGTATTAGCTTGTAAGTGAATGTAATGGATTCAACTGGAAAGTCAATCAGTCAGTTATGTGCTATGCGTGATACACGCTTAATCGATTATGTATCTTTCGATATATTACTGACGAGGCAGATTTTTTCCCGAAATAGGTTGCCATTTCTTTCTGCAGTAGACGAGTTGTTATCCAAGGCTATAGAAACCGGTCTGTCCAACTATTTATCCATAGCTGGGGAGAGAAGAAGAGGATTCTTACCTTTCCCAAGGGTATTAGCATGTAAGTGAATATAATGGATTCGACTGGAATTCGAACTCGGCTCTCCGATTCCTAAATCTGAGCCGCTATCCATTATTCCACCGTGACTCCCAGGGTAATTATTTATGCATAAAACACGTTATTTCAATTTTTAAGCGTAAATATTAGGGATGCATACTGTATGATAATTAAGTATGAACCTTTTTTCTGACAATTGCTCTACAGAAGGATGCTGAGAATACCATAGATTGACCATGTAAGCAACGTCAAAGTCAACAATGACAACCAAATCGACGCATACTCAACATCAGGAAGAGTTTCGTTTGCTTTGGTTTATTTTACGGTATATCAACCTCAATGGGTTATTTAATACCGACAAAACTTTTTATTACAGGTAATAATTTTTCCTTCAAAATTATTTCTGGTAATATTCTTTTTTTTTTTTTTTTAAATGCATTGCTGGCAATTTTTTTTCCAAAAATGTATTGCTGGTAATATTTTATTTTTTCCAAAATGTATTGCTGGTAATATTTTTTTTTCCAAAATGTATTGCTGGTAATAATTTTTTACAAATTTTTTCTGGTATTAAAACCTATTTTTACACTTTCATTGTGTTTTGACCACAGCTTGGGTGTTAACTGTTTGCCCATAGCTGGGACCCTAACAGGTGCTACCACCCCGAGTAAGAGTGGACCTGGGAACACCAGCAATTAAGAGGTGGTTCCACGCTCCTCAAAACCTCTGTATCAGAGGCCTTGCTGTTGGACGTAGTTTATCGTCTTACCCAGGACGTGCGTGTAGTTTATCGTCTTACCCAGGACGGATTAGTAAGAGACAGCTGATGTTTCTGGTGTACATAATGAGGAAGGGTGACTTGGGAAATTTGATACTCAGAGGACAGATTGACGGTAAGAGAGGCAGAGGAAAGTAATGCCCAACCTACTCGGCTATCTTGGAACAGGGTTTGGGAGGGATGACAAAAAGATAAACGTTATTAAGAACTACAAAGAATAGGAAATTGTGGAGAGCCATGATTGGCAATGCCCTGGAGGGACAAATTACATAGAAGAAAAGAAGATGACAGCAAATACGAGGTACATTCCATTTTTTTAAACGTTTTGTGGGAAGCGGTAGATACATAATTATTTTGGGATGTGTGGGTGGTGTAATAAATATCTGCTTGGAATGAGGACGCAGGGAGCTGAGTTCCAATTCCAGTTGGGTTCGTTATATTCACTTACGCGCAAATACCCTTAGAAAATGTATGAATCCATGTCTTATCCCACAGCTGTAGTCTGCAGGACAGACTGGGTTCTGTTGCCTTATGGCAACCATTCTACAACAGAAATAAACGACAGATTACTGCTGGAAAATGTTTCTGTGTATTTAGTCATGAATCGAAAGAGACATGATCGCCCATGACTGTATCACTTATGGCAATTAACTAATTTAGTTATGACAGTCTTAAATTATTGTAAGTTATCTAATATCATTAGTATCCGTCTAATATGCTGACCTTCCAAATGCAGTTATTTCAAAATAACTATAAAATTTCTTTGAAGCCACCCTACTAAACACTGCTTGTCACAGCTCACTCGGTTGCAGATGTAGCCGAGACGTGAAGACAATTTGGAACTTCACTAAGTTTTCTGATGACAGAGATGAGCATCGAAGCTGGCCCTCACGCTCTCTACAGTCCAAATCTGTCTCCCCGGAACGTTTGGTTGCTCACCAAGCTGAAAAAGAACCTGAGGGGCAGTTGTTTTGCAAATATTGAAAAAGACTAACGAGCCTTTGACAAGGGGTTTCTGGACACATTCATTTTGGATGACTGCTTTGGGGCCTTCACGAAGAGGCTCGACCGCTACAAGAAACGCATTGAAGTCAGAGGATCCTTCAGTAACTGTCTTAAGGACACATGACACAGTGGATAAAGGCGTTGGTTAGATCCAGTGACAGGACCGAAAGAGTGTGAGTTCAATACCTGGTTAAGGCAGTAGAAAACTTGGAGAGGTGAATTAACAGGAGATAACTGATACCCATCAAACATGGCACGTGGAACGAGAACAGTCTACCCCTAGTGAGCGAAATAAAGGATTCAGTTCGACATTCCAACCACCTGGGGAAGGCCGGAGCGTACAACGGCCGAAACGTTGTAATAAATATGGCAACAAAGATGAGGAAAATAGTCCGAATAATGTAAATAGTGTACATAATATCTCATCTCAGAAATATAGACAGATACTGAAAGGCCGAAACGTTGTAATAAATATGGCGACAAAGATGAGGACAATAGTCCGAATAATGTAAATAGTGTACATAATACCTCATCTTTGAAATATAGAGAGATACTGAAAGGCCGAAACGTTTTGATAAATATGGTGACAAAGATGAGGACAATAGTCCGAATAATGTAAATAATGTACATAATACCTCATTTCAGAAATATAGACAGACACTGAAAGGCCGAAACGTTTTGATAAATATGGTGACAAAGATGAGGACAATAGTCCGAATAATGTAAATAATGTACATAATACCTCATTTCAGAAATATAGACAGATACTGAAAGGTCGAAACGTTGTGATAAATATGGTGACAAATATGAGGACAATAGTCCGAATAATGTACATAATACCTCATCTCAGAAATATAGACAGATACTGAACGGTCGAAACGTTTTGATAAATATGGTAACAAAGATGAGAACAATAGTCCGAATAATGTAAATAGCGTACATAATACCTCATCTCAGAAATATAGACAGACACTGAAAGGCCGAAACGTTTTGATAAATATGGTAACAAAGATGAGAACAATAGTCCGAATAATGTAAATAGTGTCAGACTATCCTGCTTTGAAAGAGATTAGTTTTTACTTCTTTGCAATTAATAAAGGTCTCGCCTGATAGAGTATCAAACTTCTGGCGCGCATCTGTTATTGCCAGAGTCCAAACTAACTAATGACTAAAAAAACCGTTTAAATCACTTACCAAGATCTGCGTTTGTTCATACTCCCAGAGATGTTAAACATAGATCCATCTATATTGTCAGCGTTGTAATTGCCTCCAGGTATCTTTAATGTTGTCGTCAACCACAGAATCACCTTATCCTTCTTACTCAAAAGATGATATCTTCATTATTTCACACCGAGTTCGTAATATCGCATTTGTTTAATGATCTTGCCACGAGAGCTGCAGGACTTCGGTACTTCTCCCTCGTCGTCTGTGTACAGCAGTGTTTCCCAAAGTGGGCGATAGCGATCCCTTGTAGGCTCTGTTATGTTGAAAGGGGGCGCTGGTAATTATTTTTTTTATTTCATTTGGAGGGTGGTGACCATGCTCAGGTGGCGCTGGGCATGTATCCATTTTTTTCCGATTTTCAAAAAATATTCAATATAGGCTACAAGTAACTCTGATCATGCAGTAGTATCGGTTAACATCTCCTTTAAATCCACCCCCTATAAAGAACCTCCTACCACTAGAACTTCGTTCTACTATCAACGAGGTGACTGGGACGCGTTCCGTGATTTCCTCCGCGATGTCCCCTGAGATGGAGTCTTTAAGCTCCCCGTCCAAGAATGTGCTTCTGAGGTCTCTTCCTGGGTTAAAGCTGGAATCGACGCTTTCATCCCATCAAGGAAATATCGCGCTCCTCCCCCTGGTTCTCGGCTGCTTGCTCAGCCGCCATCGCCCATAGGAACCACTACTTCCACCTATTCCATGGCGACATGTCTGACTGCAATAGACGACTCTTTACCTCCGCCCGTAACGAATGTAAGCGTGTCCTCAACGATGGTTAGTCACTATTTGCGGCTCGAATGAAAGAACGTATTGCATCTCGCAAATTTGGCTCCAAAGATTATTGGCGTCTCTGCAAGAGCGTATTGAACAATTGCAAACTCTCTATACCTCCTTTATTCAACCAGTTCGAAGTCCTGACCTCCCCTACCGACAAGGCTGAATGCTTTGCTCGGAATTTTCATTCAACTCGACGCTCGACTCTTCTGGTGTACCCATACCCGACTTCCCTCTTAGAACTGAGGCCATATTGAGTGGGTTAAACATAACCCCATCTTTGGTACTGGCCGTTATCACCAATTTAGACCCCAACAAGGCTAGTGGTGGAGACGGGATACCAGCCATTGTCTTGAAGAAATGCGCGCCTGAACTGACGCCCGCCCTTTCTAAACTATACAACTACTGCCTCAAGGAATCTTGTTTTCCTAACTGCTGGAAGTCCTCTTCGATCGTTCCTGTCTTCAAGAACTCCGGCGACCCTCTGACCCTTCCAACTACCGTCCTATCAGTCTCCTTCCCTCTTCGGCAAAATCTTCGAAGCCCTAATCAATACCGGGGTGGTTAACCACCTCACATCCCATAATCTGCTCTCAGACAAGCAATATGGTTTCCGCTTTGCCCGATCTACAGCCGATGTGCTTACGGCCATCACTGAAACAGTCTACCGAGCTCTTCAAAATAACGGGGAAGCCCGAGCCGTGGCCCTAGACATCTCCAAAGCATTTGATAGGGTTTGGCATGCCGGCCTTCTTCGCAAACTCCCTGGTTATGACATTACGGGTCGATTATATAACCTAATACGATCATTCCTATCAAACCGTGAATTGAAGGTCGTTCTCAACGGATTATCCTCCAGTTCCTATCCCACGAACGCAGGTGTTCCTCAAGGCTCCATCCTAGGCCCCACTCTATTCCTTATCTACATAAATGACCTTCCTGACGCCATAACTTCCCAAGTTGGCATCTACGCGGATGACACCACAATTTATTCCTGCCTCAAAAACAAATCTAGTCTCGCTGACAAAAATCACCTTGCCGTGCGTCTCGAAAAGGACCTCCAATCGATTGTGAACTGGGGCAACAATTGGCTGGTCAACTTCAACGCTTCTAAGACAAAACTGCTCTCTATTAATCACCACAGAGATCCTTCCCTTCCCTCCATTAGAATGTCTGACGCTCAACTTCTCGAGAGCAACTCTCTGCGGCTTCTCGGTCTCACGTTGACTGCTGACCTGAGATGGAATAAATACATTGAGTCAATTGCCTCATCCACCGCGAGGAAAGTTGGCTCCCTGAGCCGCGCCAGGAAGTTTTTCTCCCCGGAGTCGATCCTCCAGATCTACAAATCAACACTTCGCCCTTGCATGGAGTATTGCTGCCATATATGGTCTGGTGCCCCTTCTGTTTGCCTCGGGATTCTTGATAGGCTCCAGAGGCGGTTATGCAATGTAGTTGGCCCTGCACTGGAAGGGGCGAAAACAATAGAAGAGTAAACAGTAGATAGCGATTGACATTGTATTTACATTTTTGCAGATTACTGTTGACTGAAAAACATGGATCCGGAAGAGAGTTCCACAAGGGAGAAGTGCGAGAAAAGAAACTGTTAGCATAGAACTTACGGTTACATCTAGCCAACTCAACCGTAAATTGATGAGAATCTATCTCACACATCTATAACTCTTCCGTTTGTCCATCATTTGAATATTGTTGTCGCATCTGGTCTGGTGCTTCTGTCACCTATTCAGAGATTCTAGATAAAATCCAAAAGAAGAATCTGCAACCTTATTGGTTCTGACGTCAACTTTTAAATTCTTATTTAACCCTAGAACATTAACAATGGGTATATAGTACCCAGCGGAAATTTTCCTATTTTTAATTACAATTTTCAGTACCTGATTTTCTTACCTAAATAATATGTTTTTCAGTTTCTATTAAGGTTAACTCAAAGTACAAAGTTTGAAGTGCCTACATGTAAAAATATTTCAAATAAAGATTTTTATTTACTTTTTTTTTTTTGATATTTTCAAAATCGGGTATAATATACCCATGGTTAGTAACGGTGTAACTTTAATTGATGGTTAGTGTTCTAGGGTTAAGTAGGAGCAGAAAACGGCTGAATAATACGTAATTCCTCCCCCCACCCCACCCCCGAATTCCGTAGCCTAAAATTGGGGTTAAGTAATATACACGTATTATTGTTACTACTGTAGATCGACCTGTCACCACGTTAACCGATGGGGGTTCCATAACAAGTAAGTTTTTATGGAGTGGAATTGGTAGTCCCTTTCTCAACTGACTTTGAAGTCTTTCTTTCTCGTATACTGATGAATAGGCAAACTTGCAATGAGTTAATTTGGGTTCCGAGTGACCTTTCGCTTGAGAATCAAATACAAAGCAATAAACTTTTTATACAACGTAATAAACTTTTAAGCAGGCACGTCAGCATTATATTTCTGTCTCACATTGTTACACGCGATGAAAAATGGTCTTTGGGGTGGGGTCAATAGAAAACAAAAAAGACAGTGATTGTCACAAACTTAGAAACCAGAGCCAACGCCAAAACCAGGAATCCATCCGCCGAAATCCTTGCTTTATATGCATTATTTAAATAAATTTAACTTACATTTATTTTTATATCATTTCTGGTAAAAATTAATTATTTTTTCCCAAAACTTTAATGAAGTCATACCACACGAAGTATTACAACAGAACCAATGTCTATGTCAATGGCATATATATATATATATATATATATATATATATATATATATATATATATATATATATATATATATATATATATATATATAAGCTTAATACTGCCCGTCAAAAGTATAAATTTTAAAATCTTTTTTCGTTTCACTTTTGAAAGTGAAGTCTGAAGATCAAGAGAAAAATAAAATTCCTGGTGAAATAAATTAAAACAAATGGAGCCTTTAAGTGGTCTGTTTTTTCTTTAAGTTATATATATATATATATATATATATATATATATATATATATATATATATATATATATTGAACAATAAAAATATTAAAATGAAAATCTTCAGACACACTGGGTTGTAGATTAATATTCTTTTGTTTTTTTTATTATTATTTCATTTAGATTCTTCGACTAGTTTCGGCCAAAATGGCCATCATCAGGAGAAGAAATATTTCTGCTTACTGGTAGCAGTGAACTACAGAAAATGGACGTAAGGTCACACTATTCAAACATTAAACACATCGAAGGGCTAACCGCCCTTCAGGAAGCACTTACTAAAAGAAGAAAACAAGACCCCCCCCCCACACACACACACACAGAAGTTATCATAAAACTTATGGAGCATGTCCTTACATTGACTACTTTCAACTTTAATGGAGCACACTACCTTCAAATAAGAGGTTGTGCCATGGGCACCATTGCAGCTCCATCATATGCTACAATATTCATGGGAAAATTTGAGGAAACCCATATCTATTCCCTCATTGGTAGCGATTGCATATTCTATGCAAGATATATTGATGATATATTCTTTGTATACACGTGTAGTGATGACAAACTTACCCAATTCCTTATGACCCTAAACACAGTGCACGACTCAATTAAGTTTGACTATGGAAAATCCACAACATCAGTAACATTTTTAGACACCCGCATTTACATAAATGAAAACAGGAAACTACAAACGACACTACACACTAAAATCACCGACACCCACAACTATCTACACTTTAAGTCTTCCCACCCTAAACACCTCAAAGAGAACCTTCCCTATTCACAAGCACTTAGACTCAGAAGGATATGTTCCAACAATGAAGAATTAAATAAACACATTGAAAATCTGGAGCATCAATTCACAACACGTAGCTATAAACAACACCTAATCAGGGAACAAATAAATAAAGCAATTTCCATACCTAGAGAAGATACCCTAATGTACAAGATTATATATATATATATATATATATATATATATATATATATATATATATATATATATATATATGCCATTGACATAGACATTGGTTCTGTTGTAATACTTTGTGTGGTATGACTTCATAGAACTGCATCGTGAACAAACCATCTGCGTCTACTATTCCGCGACCGTTATCGTCGCATAGCAATGTTTTATGTCAAAATAACAAAATATCAGCTTTGACGGTGGATATCTTTGTTTCATGTTTGTATAACCACTCTGAGGATGGCTCATCTGAGCCGAAACCTTAGGAACAACTTAATAGAAAAAATGTAAAAATTGGACAATTTTTGTCTTTATTTTCACCAGTAATTGAAGCCAACATTTGAACATTAGAATGGCTCATGATCAGACACAATACACATTTAATGTTTGTTAGATTTAATAATTTATGTTTAAATATATATTTTTAAACAAAAAAAATGACAATACCAGCTGACAATAGCAAAAAATTAGATTAATTATTTATTACAAAAAATTTAAAACCTCTAACCTTGTAATTAAAAATAATAATTCACCTGTCAGGACAAAATTAAATAGGTCAAATATTATTTACGAATTTAAATGTCCATTAAGGAAACGTATTCCTGATCAATCAAAATTCGTAAATAATTATATTGGCCATACTACAACATGTTTGATACGCAGACTCACACTATACCTTTATGGCCATAATTCAATTAGGTCTCATTTAAATATTCATGGTGACCAACCAAACACTATTCATAACATGTTTGTTAACAACACAAATATAACAGCATCATCTACATGCAAAAAAAAAAGGCTAAAAATACTGGAAATCTTATTAATAAAAACAAAAAAAATAACAATCAATAATATCAACTATGAACATGGACACAATATCATGACCGTTTTTAGAAAATGAAAGCATTATATAAATACATACATACGACAATCTATTTCTTGTTAACAGTTAATGTATTTCATCCTTGGAAATGGTTAAATGTATAGCCGAAAGCGCTCCGATAAAAAGAACATTTGGACAGCTTTTATATAATTTATCATCCGAAAAGAAAAAAATATATTAGATCGCATGAGAAATCAAAGCACTTTATCTGTCGTATTCAATGAAATGTGAATGATATATATATATATATATATATATATATATATATATATATATATATATATATATATATATAGGATGTGGGAGATAATTTGTGCCATTAAAATATTTCTTATATGAATTGATTCGATATACTCATTCATGTTTTTGATTTTAAAACCCTTTGCAATCTCAGCTTTCAGATGATGAATTTAGAATCTATGGATGGGTAACCGGTACAGTTCAGGAAGAAGTAATTTTTGGCTAAATTAAAAAAAAATTCTGATTACTTTCTTTTCTTTTTTCTTTTAATAAATCCGTCCCTATCGTAGCCATAGACAAGATTTCATTTTCTAAACCCAACGTGGTCAATCGATCAGTTGACTTGTAAAATCTGCAATATCCTCAAGGCATTAATATCTACATGCGCACACAAAATTGTAACAAACTAATCCTTTGTTAATATTTACTTTTGTTTTGTATTGTCATAGTGGCGATTGAATCGAGAAACTTGTGGCCTCCAGTTATATCAGATGTCAGCGAGCCCTTCCCTTTGGCTATTTTCTATATAGAAACCTGCATATGACGCCATGCATACAATTATAGGATCATATCCGGACGAAGATGGGATTTTTTTTTCTTTGTCTCTTTCATTTGTACATTCATTAATACTTTCCTTTCTTTTTTTATTCGTTTTTACCTTTATGCTTTTTTATTTCATTCTTTTTTACTGACATTTATATTTTTCTTTTTCTTATTCATTCATTTTTTTCTTATTTATTAATTCATTTTCTTTCACGTATTTTAATTCTTTCATTAACTTGTGTTTCTCTTGAATCCATTTCTTCGATTTGTATATATATTTTTAGTATTGTTAATCATTCATTAATTTTCCTTCGTTTATTTATTCTTTCATTCATATATTCGTTCATTTATTTATTCTTTCATTCATATATTCGTTCATTTATTTATTCTTTCATTCATATATTCGTTCATTTATTTATTCTTTCTTCATATATTCGTTCATTTATTTATTCTTTCATTCATATATTCGTTCATTTATTTATTCTTTCATTCATATATTCGTTCATTTATTTATTCTTTCATTCATATATTCGTATTCGCTTACAGATTTATTCATTCTTTTGTTATTTTTTTTCTTATTTGTTTATTGTTAATTCTTTTTCCTTAAATGATTGAATTTTAATTCATTGATTAATTTGTCTTTCTTTTAATTTTATTTTATTTGTTATTTTCTTTAATATTTTCGTTCGTTCTCTTTCTTTCGTTTATTTATTGAGTAATTCATTTATTAATTTTTCTTACACTTATTCGTTTTTTTATATTGTTTCTCATTCGTTAATTTTCCTTCATTTATTTATTAATTTGTTCACTCATTCATTTGAGTTTTTCTTGAATTCATTCTTTCAATTTTCATATGTTGTTAACAACATTCTTGGACATTCCTTTATTTTCTGTTCGTTTATTTTATTCATTCATTCATTTACCTCTTAATTTCATTCTCTTTTCATTTCCTTCCTCTTTATCACAGCTTTGTTTTTCATTCGTTCATTTTCCTTTATTTATTGATTTGTTCATTTATTCATTATTTTAAATTTCTCTTGATTTCATTCTTTTATTTTTGATTTCTTTTCCTTCATCACAATATTCGTTCATTTTTATTCATTTATTTATTAATTGATTTATCAGTCTCTCTCCTTTTCTAATTTCATTCTTTTTGTTTTCTTATTTCGTTTAAGACGTCGTTGTTTTTCATTCGTTCAGTTTCCTCCATTTTTTATCAAGCAAGGCAATAAAGCCGCTAAAATTCAATGGATTACTGCGTGTAAAAAGACACAAGAAAAATAAAAAAAAACATCATTAAGGAGAGGGAGAGAGAGAGAGAGAGAGAGAGAGAGCAAGAAACGAATAAGAATTAACAAGACAGAAGACAACGATTGACATTGTATTTAAATTTTTGAAGATCAAAGTTGACTGCAAAGCAAGAAGCCGTGAAAGAATTCCACGAGCAAGAAGTGCGAGAGAAAAAAAACTATTAGCAGAGAACTTATAGTTACATATAGCCATTCCAATTGTAAAATGATGAGACCTAACTGCCAACCTAGTACTGTGCTTGAATCCATAAAATTGATGTAGTAAAGAGTAAAGCTTATCAGAACAATTACCATGCTTCCCTGATAACTACAGTCTTCAAAAATTTCAAAGCAAGCTCAATCGCCATCTTCGATCTTTTTGAATCCCGTTCATCATTTGGCCTTTTCGCAGTCCGACTTATACTCAGTCTTTTCTCTCGCTTTCGCTCCCTGTAACCCCACTACGCACTAGAGGCATTTCTGCTTTGTTTAGAGTGAAATGATTAAAAAAAAATAACGAAAGACAGGAGATGACAATTGATACTACGTTTAAATTTTTGAAGATCAAAGTTGGCAGGAAGAGATTTCCACAAGTGAGAAGTGCGGTAATAGTACTTAAGATTACATCAAAACTAATTTAACTGTGAATTGATGAGACCTTGCCGCCAATCTAGTACTGCATTTAAATTCATAAAGTCTAGGTATCATAGCGAAGAACTTATCCGAACAATTACCATGAAAGTATTTATAGAAAAGGCACAGGGGAGAAACTTTTCGGCAAAGGGAAAATGGCTGAATCCGAGACGCCAGTACAAAAGATACAGGGAAGCTATGATATGGCGGTAAGAAATATTAATTCATTTCTTAATATTTCTTTCTCCTAATTTTATTCTTTCGTCTTTCTTTCTTCTTTACCACAATATTGCTTTTCGTTTATTTTTCTTTAATTGTTTATCGATTTCTTCATTCCTTCGTTTATTTCTTTCCGTTCGCTTGCTTCGAAACAGAACGAAATAAAGCATCTCATTTTGGGATTTGTTTAGTATTCACACTGTTCACTAGATTTTATTCTGTTGCGATATTTCCGTTTTCCAAAGGGGTGTTCTTCGAATGATTTCCAGAGGATAACCGTAGCAGACATTAACAAAGCATCAGAATATTTGGGGTTTGGTTTGGTTTGGTTTGGTTTCTTTTACGGCTTATCAACCTTAGTGGGTTATTTAATGCAGACAAGATTTTTATTGCTGATAATATTTTTTCCTTCAAAAATGTATTACTGGTAATATTTTTTTCAAAAAATATATTACTGGTAATATTCTTTCCTTCAAAAATGTATTACTGGTAATATTTGTTTCAAAAAATGTATTACTGGTAATATTCTTTCCTTCAAAAATGTATTGCTGGTAATATTTTTTTCTTTCAAAAATGTATTGCTGGTAATAATTTTTCCCCAAAAAATTTATTACTGGTATTAAATCCTATTTTTATACATTCATAGTGTTTTAACCCCAGTTTTAACCCAGCTATGGGCAATTAGTTAACCCTCAGGTTAACTAATTGCTCATAGCTGGGAGCCTAACAGATACTACCACCTCGGGTTTGGGTGGACCTGGGAACGCCAGCAATTAAGAGGTGGTTCCACGCTCCTCAAAACTTTCTGATCAGAGGAATTGCTGTCGGGTGTAGTTTATCGTCTTACCCTGGACGCGGATGTAGTTTATCGTCATACCCAGGACGGGAATATTTTTGGAAAGTGTTAACAAATCTTTGGAAAAGATTTTTTTTTACGCTCTTAATTCACCTAATACAAGACCCAAGAAACACTCAAGCTGAAATAATTTTTATGGACGTAATTTTATTTTATGAGGATATGCAGGATATAACTGCTGACCTTGGGCTTCAGGTTAAGATTGTAATAATCTGGGAATCCTCCTCTCGGAATTTCCTTCTTATCAATGAAATATGTGGGAAATGAAGATGCTTCGACCATTTGTACGTGACATGGAGAGCCTTAGCGGAAAATATTTGAACTAGTGAAACTAGAGAACGTGCTTTGTCAGAGCATTTTCCAAGGAAATAGCGATGGAGTAGCCATAGGCTTATATGATATTGGGTCGCTGGAAACGGAAATATGGGGCGCCAAATTTCTTGAAATGCGACATTACCCATTATATTCGTGTATAAGTCGACTCCATGTATAGTTCAACCCCTGAATTTTTTTGTGGGAAAAACTTGATTCTTTCATATATCTCGTGTATAATGTGACCCCAGCTTCTGAGTAATACTAGTAGGCCTGCCGTAGTGAAAGCCCTGAACACCATCCTGGATATATTTTCTAGCAAATAAATGTTCTTCACTTTACTATTTTATAAGTCAGTTAAGTGCCATACGGGTTACAGTCTTAGGCAATCATGTATCTTTCTATTAATGGCAGAAGATATTCCTGCAGTAGGTTGCCATTTCTTTCTGCATTAGACTGGTAAACAACGAAGGATTTAGAGCCCAGTCTGTCTTGCTTTTTAACCCACATGTGTACTGCTTGGCATTTGCGCCGGAAGCTCCAATACGAATATTTTAGAGGATTTTGGTGTCAATCTGAGGACAGTGCTGAGGATTCGGAAAGAGTTGGATGAGTCTAATTTCTGCAACCATATCACCCTTAGATCTGGCCACCTAACTCCCCAGATTGCAACCGCTTTGATTGTAGAGATTGCTTTGCCGTGACATTCTTCGTGGCTGAGTGGTAAAGAACACCGAATCAAATGGTCGTTTTCCCCTACGCAGATTTCCTGAATGCACAGGACGATAGCCGTTATATCGATTATTCCAAATACAAGTGCCCAATATAAAGTTTCAAGCCAGATAGGTATAGCAGTTGTAGCAGCGAAATTGTCCAGATCGTGTAACAGCATAATTGTCCAAAAAAAAAAAAAAAACACTAAACTAACTAAATTTCTCTTCTTCAGGTTTTCAGATAAGACGTTTATATCTTGACACCATTTGTCATAAGCACCACTGAAAAATACTTTGAGTTATTCAGGTAAAAAAGAGAACACGTAATATCATTTTGTTCCCTCCCCACTGTCTTCCCAAATGAGCAATGGTGAGAGGAAAAAGATTATTCCGGCCTTTAGTAATGGTACCAGATTTCATACTCTGGCTTCCATCTTTAAAGTCCATTCAAGAACCATTAAAATGACGTTGAATAAGTTTTAAAAAAAGATGGAACAATAGAGCGGGAATCTGGATCAGGAAGTCACAACAGGAAGAGAGATCATCATTTCAATTTAGAGTTAAAGAGATATCAATTAGAAAAGATCCAACTCAATCCATAAGACGTTTGGCATGTGAAAGAGAAGTTTCAGCTATGACAATCCAAAGAGCAGGGAAAAAAGACTTGAAAATGAAATCGTACGTAAAACCCCTGAGGCACCTTGTTACTCCAGGATAGAAAGTTAGAAGATTAGAGAGGACGAATATTATCTTGAATAAGTTGGAAAATGTCCCTTGAATATATATATATATATATATATATATATATATATATATATATATATATATACTTTAGCTATGATTAATTAAAGATGAACATGTCATTTTCGTTATGATTTCATTACGATTCTTCAGTTAAGCATGGAGAGTAATTACACACTCTTATTGCTCAGCGTCTAATAGTTTTATGAAAACTTCGGAGAATTCAGTAATATATCTTTAATCATTTTTAAGACACAAAGGTTCAAATGTTATGGACAATTTGGCATTTACAAGATTTGGACAATTTTGATGCTACACCCGTTATATATATATATATATATATATATATATATATATATATATATATATATAAAGTGAACATTGAAGTCAACACTTAGAGGCGTCAGGCCACTGATTGCGTCGAGCATGAAACAGCCTGTCGCCTCTATGTGTTGACTTCAATGTTCACTTTTATCTTACACATGCACTTTGATATTGAGCACTTTATCCCATAAATATCGCACACCTTAAGACTATATTTCTTCATATATATATATATATATATATATATATATATATATAACCGTCAACAAGTAACGCAGCATAAAATGAAAGAATTCAAACGAATCTTTAACACAAGCAGGGTTGTATTGTTCCAAAACTGACTGTAGTATCGTAGAAAGCCATTTATCCACGCCATGTTGAGAAGACCCTATGATAGATAGGATAGGTCTCAGTGGTGATTCAATTTTATGAGTTTTGGGTAAGCCATAGAGACGGGGACGAATGGAGCCCGGGGGTCTAATTAAATTGGAAATGCCAATGGAAAATTTCCCACTTTTTACCCACTTAACTAGATATTTTTGGAACTTGGCCTCAATAGATAATGTGGAATCAAATTTATCTATTGGGCCTAACCGGACAAATTTAGAGGAATCCTTAAGAATGGTCATCATCTTGATCAATCAGGAATAACGACAGTACCTTTGTCGGGTTTTGTAATCGCTAAAGAGTTATTATTACGAAGTACTATGTATATATATATATATGTACAGTTGAAAGTACTTCCAGATTAAGAAAAGACCTTATACAGCTTATAATTTTAAAAAACAAGGATCATAACATTAATCGAGTAATTTGTAGGTTAATGCATCTTTAAAATTTTGTTTGCGAAGGGATTTCGCCATTTTATATCATTAACTTTACTAATTTACTTTTTTGTATGAATGATTCATTGTAATATAAAGTGAACTGCACCACATATTTGATTTAAAAGAACTGATCCGACGTGCAAATTTTCGGGATAACAACTGAGACATTACTCTATTTATTGAACAATTTAGTTCATGCCACATTGACTGATAAACTCCTACAACAAAAAAAAACAATTCTCAAATTACCATATTAGTAAAAAACGCAATCTCTTAAATTTTCAAAAAAAGAAATTCAACCTTAGCGCTGCGACTGCATGCTCCAAAAGTTTTTATCCGTTAACAAAAACACATTTCTAAAAAAAAACAAAAAAAAAACATATTTCGATTCGCATTTAATCTTCCGTCTCTGATACTACCTGGATTTTACTAAAAACAAAATAATTTCCATGCCTGAGGATGACTGTATGTACAGTTGAAAGTACTTTCAGATTAAAAAAAAAGACCTTATACAAAAAAAATTTGTTTGCGAAAGGATTTCGCCATTTTATATCATTAACTTTACAATCTACTTTTTGTATGAATGATTCATTGTAATATATATATATATATATTTTTATGTTTAACGTTGTTATTTTTATAGATACAAGTATTTAAGCAAATGCTCTGTTTATGATAAACAGTATTAAATAACATTTACCGGCCTGCATCCTATACGGAACCGTCATATACGCTGACGTGCCTTTACCGCTTGAGCTACAAAGAACCAATCGGTAGACAAGGTCGAATTTACTGCTTATAAACTCCAACTTTCCATGAATCTCGTACATTCATAACTGCTCTGGCGTATCGAATGTAAACAAATGACGTCATATATTAAGAAATGGACAAGGTCCGACAATTTATTTATTAAAGACATATTTTTATGTTTAACGTTGTTATTTTTATAGATACAAGTATTTAAGCAAATGCTCTGTTTATGATAAACAGTATTAAATAACATTAACTGAATGTCCGAGAAATTTTCATAGAAAATTTTCGTTCTTTGACAGGATTCGAACCTGCATCCTATACGGAACCGTCATATACGCTGACGTGCCTTTACCGCTTGAGCTACAAAGAACCAATCGGTAGACAAGGTCGAATTTACTGCTTATAAACTCCAACTTTCCATGAATCTCGTACATTCATAACTGCTCTGGCGTATCGAATGTAAACAAATGACGTCATATATTAAGAAATGGACAAGGTTGTTTCTTTGTAGCTCAAGCGGTAAAGGCACGTCAGCGTATATGACGGTTCCGTATAGGATGCAGGTTCGAATCCTGTCAAAGAACGAAAATTTTCTATGAAAATTTCTCGGACATTCAGGCCGGTAAATGTTATTTAATACTGTTTATCATAAACAGAGCATTTGCTTAAATACTTGTATCTATAAAAATAACAACGTTAAACATAAAAATATGTCTTTAATAAATAAATTGTCGGACCTTGTCCATTTCTTAATATATATATATATATATATATATATATATATATTGAACAATAAAAAAATATTAAAAAAATGAAAATCTTCAGACACACTGGGTTGTAGATTAATATTCTTTCGTTGTTTTATTATTATTTCATTTAGATTCCTCGACTAGTTTCGGCCAAAATGGCCATCATCAGGAAAAGAAATATTTCTGCTTGCTGGTAGCAGTAAACTACAGAAATGAATGTCTTGATGGAGAAAATGAAACTTTTGTCTGTAGTTTTCATTTGTTTTTTTTATTTTTTTCATATTTTTAACAAGAATCTTTTAACATTCCTTGTGTTGGTCAAACAGTCTCTTTTAAGTTGTTATTTGAGATAAGAGCTGGATGGATCCATGCTGCTCTGAATTCCCGTGGTCAGTTTGACAGTTTTATTGGTCCTGGAGAGGGAATGTGTCTCTGTTTAGTGTTTGTGTGTGTGTTATTTGGTTCTTAGGGGTGAGTGAGTATGATATGTGTAAGCGCGTGTATTGCTGTGGGTGTGTGTTATCATTTGGCTCATTATGGAGTGAGTGAGTATGATGTGTGTAAGTGTATATATATATATATATATATATATATATATATATATATTATCCCTCACCGCTAGCACGACTCTTTAGGTGCTGAATATTAACTGATCGTTACACATTTTTTAATTATAATATATTTGGTTATCACAATGATGGCATAGTTATATATTGTGCTGAGCTTACAGTTTGTTTTGCTTTTGTTTTTTGTTTTTTTTTTTGTTGTTTTTTAATTTGAAAATTATATTTGTCAATTAAAGTAATCGGGATTTGTATATGTAAGTAAAAAGTAAAATAAAATGATATATTTGATTAGGGGATATTCAGATTTTAGTTTTTTAAAATTATATTATTAAAGGGAGATTACTCGTTCTTATTAAAGCAGGAATATATAATTAATAGTAATATATTAAAAATAGACCGTAATTAGCTTTGAAAATAGCAATTCAAAATTAATTAAAAATTAAAATTAAAAATAAATATTAAAATTAAAAATTAATAAAAGTTAATCAAAAATAAAAATTATTTACATTGTTCAGCATTGTTAGCGGGGAACATGATTAAGAACTGTGTGTACGTCATCTCGTGCAGCTGTATAAAAATTATGTCGCCCCCTTAAGGTAAGACCCCAAGAACATCGTAAAGCTGGAACACAAAAAATCAGGCGTAGATGACCACATATGGAGGGAAAAGGGGGATCACCACTGAGCGATGAGGTTGAAATAATAGACAGAGGACATCACTAGAAAATACGAAAACTTAAGGAATCAGCACATATGCTAGGCCACAAAAATCTCTTAAACCGGTCAAGCATAGAAATTAATACAATATGGGAACCAGTAAATGCAATGATAACAACAAAATTGCAATATGAGCTCTGGTAAAATGGTTATTGAGATATTAGGTTAATAAGTCCCCAAAATTAATACACTGAGAATACATGGTCCAGTGGGTAAAAAAGTTGGTTGGATCCAGTGACGTGACCCAAAAATTTGTGGGTTCAATACCTAGCTACTGCAGTGGCGAAAAAAACGTGGAGAGTTAAGGAAAGATAACTGATACAAATGAGATATCTGAAAGAGGCATGGCACGTGGAACGAGAAAAGTGTACCTCGGTGAACAAAATAAAGGGTTCAAAACGAATTTCCAATCACCTGAAGAAGGCCGGAACGTACAACGGCCGAATCGGCGTGAATATGGCAAATAAAGATGAGATGAACAGCCAGAATAGTGCTAATATTAAAATGACTCTGAAATATACACAAAAATAAAATTAATATATATATATATATATATATATATATATATATATATATGATGTGTGTATACGTCATCTCGTAAATTTAGTATTTACTAAGCTTATTTTAATTCGTCACAAGCCTATGAACCAGGGAAGATATAATTCACTTCAGTAGTAGTAGTAGTAGTAGTAGTAGTAGTGTATAACAAAAAACTATTAATCGAAGAAAGCGGGAAGAAGGGACTAACTATTAATTATACGAAGCCAGAATGCGTCTTGTCAGCAAAAGAAACAGCCCAAGTTGTAATTACGTATTGGGGTCGTCGAAACCAAACAGATAAAGTAATATAACTCTTTGGATAGTGTTGTAACAGACAAAGTAAAACGTGACAAAGACTTTCAAATGCTTTTAAGAAACTAAGCAAAGTATAAAGTGATGCGAAAATGTCCCTTAGAAACGAAAAAATAGCTGCTGACAAGTCCAATTTTTATTTTTGTGTATATTTCTGGGTTATTGTAATATTTAATATTTATATATATATATATATATATATATATATATATATATATATATATATATATATATATATATATATATATATCTTCCTCTACGTATACAGCTCGCAGATGGGTACTTTACAGATAAAGAAAACCTGTTTTTGAGTATGAAGGCATTTTCCTGCCACTCGGGGTTCAATCGCTTGATTATTTCTTTCATATTTGACCGTAACGTTTAGCCATAGTGGAAACACGTGCTAAACACCGGGCGTTCCTTACGCGCATGAGCACCCCCCCTACATATATCGGCATTAGCGAACCCAGAATTCACAAAAAAAGGAAACAGTAACACCCACGCATGTAAGCGAATTCTCAACGCAACATACACACACACATACACACACACAGGGTTTCTGTACAAATTATTAAAGCCTTGTTGGGATATTGACAATGAAATATAAATTCTGGAAAACTCTTAAAATGTTCAAATTTCTTCTGGAATTCAGAGATAGGTCTGTAATATAACCAACCCTGACTTGGCATCTCGAATTCTTTATCACCGACGTTACGTGGCTTCCCTCTGTCTTTTCTACAAATATTTTCATGGCAATAGTGCTGATGAGCTTCTTTCTCTGGTGCCCAACTATATGAAGAGTGCTACTAAACTGAGAACTAGGTCTCTTACTGTTGAATCACTTTCCGATTTCTTGCCTCCCAGTCAACTACATATTTAAAAAAATTAATTGCAGCGCCAATTGCCATCTTGCCTTGTAGCTTAGAAGTATTATAGTCTTGCTTGAGATGAAATGATTAATAAACCTGTCGTGTAATTTATTGGGGTTGTTGGAACGTCTTCCTTAATGTAGTCCTTATCGCTAACCCCTTAACCACCTTTATCTAGAGACGAGACGCGTTAAATTTGAGCAACATCCAGCCGACACACTGGGGTTAAAATAGGAAACTAAAATGATACATATGACACACTCATATCCTCTCTCCCACCTCACTTCCTCACTTCGTTAACTTTGCGTATACTTGATGAGGTCCGTAAAAAAACGTGTGAATTTCTTTTCATTTTAGCTTTTGGAAGTAAAGTCTGATGATCCAGAACCCTGTTAAAGGGGTTATGGTGAAATAACTTATTACATGGAATCTTAACGTGGTCTGTCTCTTATTCAAATATATATATATATATATATATATATATATATTGTTAATAAGATCTTTTTATAGATACAAATATTTAAGTAAATGCTCTGTTTATAATAAACAATATCAACGACATTTATCGGCCTGGATGTCCGAGAAATTTTCATACAAAATATGCGTCTTCCGACCGGAATCGAACCTGTATACTATACGGAACTGTCTATAGCCTGACGTGCTTTACCGATTTAGCCACAGAGGAGCGTTTTGGTTAGCAAGGTCGATTTTACATTTTTTAAACTACAATTCTCCATGATTTTCTCTCGTACATTCATATCTGCTCGATGCATATCCAAATGTAAACAAATGACGTCACACATTATGAAATGTACAAAGTCCGACAATTATTTAATTATATGACGGTTCCGTATAGGATACAGGTTCGATTCCTATCGGAGGACGCATATTTTCTATAAAAAATTCTCGGACATTCAGGCCGGTAAATGTCGTTAATACTGTTTATTATAAACAGAGCATTTACTTAGTGTTGTAGAGTAGTTTTCACAGTGGAGGCTTGTATTTCGCTAAGTCGGTCCTAAAAGGGTCCGACGTACAAAACGTTAGGAACTTACAATAATAATTAATGACGCAGCAATCTAGTTGTGATGGTTGATACTTCAATGTCCGACATCAACTGACTCACTCAACTCTACTGAGCTCAACTGGCCACTGCTACTACTACTTATTATCTGTGGGAGTGTCTATTACAACAGAATAGGTAATGTTCTGGTATAACACTTAGGTGGAAGATGGGAGTAATAGAGCCTTCCAAATATTATGTTTTTTTTTTATTTTTATTTCTTTTTGTGCCACACATGCATATATACAAATAGTCGTTTATAATTTGAATTTAATTTAGATATCAAATTAAACATCTGTCAATGAATTAAATAAATTTATCTGAACTTGACGATCGGTTAGCCGCGAAACTTTAAAGTCGGTCGCAAAATAAAAGACTATTCTTAACTTGTTGACTTTTTGTACTGTAAAATCTTTCAAAACTCACTAGATGCATGCAGTTTTAAAAGTTATAAACATTGATTTCCATTTGATATTCTCGCTTATTCTTATGCTTATTATCAAATGGCCTCTCCAATTACAGACTGATTCCTCATTTTAGCTTGCTAGGAAATTTAGTATCTGTCTATATTTCTGAGATGAGGTATTCTATACACTATTTACATTATTCGGACTATTGTCCTCATCTTTGTCGCCATATTTATTACAACGTTTCGGCCTTTCAGTATCTTGTCTATATTTCTGCGATGAGGTATTATGTACACTATTTACATTATTTGGACTATTGTCCTCATCTTTGTCGCCATATTTATTACAACGTTTCGGCCATTCAGTATCTGTCTATATTTCTGAGATGAGGTATTATGTACACTATTTACATTATTTGGACTATTGTCCTCATCTTTGTCGCCATATTTATTACAACGTTTCGGCCATTCAGTATCTGTCTATATTTCTGAGATGAGGTATTATGTACACTATTTACATTATTTGGACTATTGTCCTCATCTTTGTCGCCCTATTTATAACAAAGTTTCGGCTTTTCAGTATCTGTCTATATTTCTGATATGAGATATTATGTATATTATTTACATTATTCGGACTATTGTCCTCATCTTTGTCGCCATATTTATTAGTACATTTCGGCCTTTCAGTATCTGTCTATATTTCTGAGATGAGGTATTATGTACACTATTTACATTATTCGGACTATTGTCCTCATCTTTGTTGCCATATTTATTACAACGTTTCGGCCGTTGTACGCTCCGGCCTTTATCCACTATGCCATGTGTCCTTGAGGACACATGGCATAGTGGATAAAGGCGTTGGTTAGATCCAGTGACAGGACCCAAAGAGTGTGAGTTCAATACCCGTTTAAGTCAGTGGAGAACTTTCAGAGGGAAATTAACAGGAGATAACTGATAACTGACATCCATCAAACGTGGCTAATAGAACTACAACAGTCTACCCCAGTGGGCAAAATAAATGGTTCAGTTCGACATTCCAACCACCTGAAGAAGTGGTATAAAGTGATGCGAAAATGTCCCTTAGAAACGAAAAAAAGTGGGCTGAATTTTTATGTAATAGCTAATAGCGGCTCGGATTGAGAAATCGGATGGCCGAGTTCGAATTCCAGTCGAATTCATTACATTCACTTACGTGCTTTTGGGAAAAGTTATGAATCCTCTTCTCCCCCACCCCCACACGCCTATGGGTAAATAGCAGGACAGACCGGGTTCTATAGCCTTGGATGGTAAGTGGTCTATCGCAGAAAGAAATGGCAACCTATTGCAGGAAAAAAATCTGCCTCCTCTCCATTCATGTATCGAAAGATAAGCGAGTATCACGCATGGCACATAACTGACTGACTGAGTAGTAGTTTGAAACAAATGGAAAAATTAAACACTTTGGATAGTTTTGTAACAGGCAAAGGAAAGAGTGACACAGAATTTAAAATGCCTTTAAGAAAATAAGTAAAGTATAAAGTGATGCGAAAATGTCCCTTAGAAACAAAGAAAAGTGAGCTGAATTTTTATGTAATAGCTAATCACCAATATAGCAGTGAATGTTTGACAATTTTCCTGTAGATGAAGAAGACGTTTGAAACGACAGATATATATATATATATATATACTTCTCTCGTCTGTTACCCCTCTCTATAGCTCTAACATTCGTCCCACACTCTCATACTTACACTCTATCTAAATTCTATTTTTTATTTCCGGAGTTGTTTTTTCTGTTTTCTTTGTGAATTTGTAGGTCTGATGAATTGGATCATATTTACGATTCCAATGGAATAAATTATGACCATGGAATATTAGTGTTTAAGCCTTTTTATTATATCCTTACTCTGTCCTGGACATTGAGTTCTACCTGGATTCTATCCTCTTGGAATTTTTTAATACAACATATATATGCATGTTAAGAAATGGACGAGGTCCGACAATTTATTTATTAAAGACATTTTTATTTATGTTTAACGTTGTTATTTTATAGATACAAGTATTTAAGCAAATGCTCTGTTTATGATAAACAGTATTAAATAACATTTACCGGCCTGAATGTCCGAGAAATTTTCATAGAAAATATTCGTTCATAGACAGGATTCGAACCTGCGGAACCGTCATATACGCTGACGTGCCTTAACCTCTCGGCCACCATGAACCTTATGGTAGACAAGGTCGAATTTACTGTTATAAACTACAATCTTCCATGAATCTCGTACATTCATAACTGCTCTGGCGTATCGAATGTAAACAAATGACGTCATATGTTAAGAAATGGACGAGGTCCGACAATTTATTTATTAAAGACATTTTTATTTATGTTTAACGTTGTTATTTTATAGATACAAGTATTTAAGCAAATGCTCTGTTTATGATAAACAGTATTAAATAACATTTACCGGCCTGAATGTCCGAGAAATTTTCATAGAAAATATTCGTTCATAGACAGGATTCGAACCTGCATCCTATACGGAACCGTCATATACGCTGACGTGCCTTAACCACTCGGCCACCATGAACCTTATGGTAGACAAGGTCGAATTTACTGTTATAAACTACAATCTTCCATGAATCTCGTACATTCATAACTGCTCTGGCGTATCGAATGTAAACAAATGACGTCATATGTTAAGAAATGGACGAGGTCCGACAATTTATTTATTAAAGACATTTTATTTATGTTTAACGTTGTTATTTTATAGATACAAGTATTTAAGCAAATGCTCTGTTTATGATAAACAGTATTAAATAACATTTACCGGCCTGAATGTCCGAGAAATTTTCATAGAAAATATTCGTTCATAGACAGGATTCGAACCTGCATCCTATACGGAACCGTCATATACGCTGACGTGCCTTAACCACTCGGCCACCATGAACCTTATGGTAGACAAGGTCGAATTTACTGTTATAAACTACAATCTTCCATGAATCTCGTACATTCATAACTGCTCTGGCGTATCGAATGTAAACAAATGACGTCATATGTTAAGAAATGGACGAGGTCCGACAATTTATTTATTAAAGACATTTTTATTTATGTTTAACGTTGTTATTTTATAGATACAAGTATTTAAGCAAATGCTCTGTTTATGATAAACAGTATTAAATAACATTTACCGGCCTGAATGTCCGAGAAATTTTCATAGAAAATATTCGTTCATAGACAGGATTCGAACCTGCATCCTATACGGAACCGTCATATACGCTGACGACGTGCCTTAACCACTCGGCCACCATGAACCTTATGGTAGACAAGGTCGAATTTACTGTTATAAACTACAATCTTCCATGAATCTCGTACATTCATAACTGCTCTGGCGTATCGAATGTAAACAAATGACGTCATATGTTAAGAAATGGACGAGGTCCGACAATTTATTTATTAAAGACATTTTTATTTATGTTTAACGTTGTTATTTTATAGATACAAGTATTTAAGCAAATGCTCTGTTTATGATAAACAGTATTAAATAACATTTACCGGCCTGAATGTCCGAGAAATTTTCATAGAAAATATTCGTTCATAGACAGGATTCGAACCTGCATCCTATACGGAACCGTCATATACGCTGACGTGCCTTAACCACTCGAATCCTGTCTATGAACGAATATTTTCTATGAAAATTTCTCGGACATTCAGGCCGGTAAATGTTATTTAATACTGTTTATCATAAACAGAGCATTTGCTTAAATACTTGTATCTATAAAATAACAACGTTAAACATAAATAAAAATGTCTTTAATAAATATATATGTATGTGTATGCATGTATGTATATATATTTATATATTTTGCATATGCATGTGTATATTTACCACTAATATTATCTATCTATCTATCTATCTATCTATCTATCTATCTATCTATATATATATATATATATATATATATATATATATATATATATATCAAACGATGTACGTGGAGGAAACCAAAGACAGAGAATGTCAGATACAAGAAAGTTTTATGGGTAGGGTCCTACAAGTTATCTGCTGCTCACAATAAAAAAAAGATAGCTGAAATTTCTAGAAAGTATGAGGAAATATTGATTTTTTTACGGCTTATCAACCCCTTGTGGTTTATTTGAACCCGAAACATATTTTGCATTCTAGGAATTTTTTCTTGCGATAACAATGATTTTTTTTCAGACAAATCCAATTATTTAACCCATAGCTGGGGGTGAGATAGATTCATGCCTTTCACAATGGTATTTACGCGTAAATGAGTATAATGAACTCAATTGAAATTCGAACACGGGTATTCGATCTTTCACTTCGAGTCGCGCTCCTTTACACCACCCGCACATCCACACTGAAGAAAGAAAACTTAGATAATTTAAAACTAACAGGGCATATCGAAAAGGGGGAAAGCAAGAAGAATCAATGATTGAACGATTTGATGAATTGATGAAAGGACTAGAAAGATAAAAATGTTTGGGAAAAGAACAAGAGATCAACAAAAACGGGAAGTTGTGGAGAGTCATGATCGTTATAACCTGAATGGACGCAGCAAAGTGAGGTAGAGAAGCCAATGGTCATTGAAACTTGTTTTCCAACCATTACCGGACAGTGAGATACTCAAATATTTTAACAACAGGACTACGACATTTGAAATAAAATTGATGAGTTTACAAGAAACCATCTCTGTTTCAGCTAAGGAAGTAGTAGAAATGAGCAGGAACTTTACCAGCAATAACTACAGGACGAGCAAGCGTACCCTTGGGGCCAACAGCCGCCCACTAGAGTTAATATTGACAGGAACCACTTTAAGGAAATCATTATGGAATAGCTGCTTCAACATTAAATAAATAATTGTAAAACAGAAAATGGGCTTAGCGAAAAGACAATAGGAAAAGAGGACTGTGAAGTGGAGTCAGGGTCAAGAACCGTGATTAGTTTGCCCTTTTGACCCCAGGGGGTCAAACCTTGACGCGAGGGATCAGCAGTTTTAGTGCTAAGCTTACGTACTTGTTATTAGTCGCCCTGAGCTTAATGTGGACACGCAAACAGATGGACAAACAGATAGAACGACACTAGTTTAGACGTTGTAATAATCTGATGTGGTCCATTTAAATCACGCCACGGCAAATTGACACCAGACTAGAGCGACATGTTCTAGCTAAAGTTGCTAGCCACAACAAAAATAACAAGGACACAGTTACACAGATGACTAAGATAATGGTAGCGAAAAATAAAAGGGGAGAGAAACTATACAAGTTGTGGTAATTCAGCTACGGAAAAAATTCTAGTAGTATATTTATCAGAAAGAATTCTTATCTATTTTTTAAAAATATTAGATGAAGTATTACCAACAGTTATAATATTTTACCCGTATTCTTTACTCTTAATTTAATTTGCTTTCCATCGCAACTGCTGAGGCGTACACAATCAATCGAAATTGTCTGCTTTGTAGATTTTAGGTAGACCATGAAGTTGGAGTATTCTTGGGTGATAAAAAAATATTACTAGCAATACATTTTTGAGAAATTATCAGCAATACATTTTTTAGAAATTATCAGTAATACATTTTTGAGAAATTATCAGCAATACATTTTTGAAAAATTATCAGCAATACATTCTTGAAAAATTAACATCAATATACTTTTGGAAAATTATCAGCAATACATTTTTGAAAAATTACCAGCAATACATTTTTGAAAAATTACCAGCAATACATTTTTGAGAAATTTTCAGCAATACATTTTTGGAGAATTATCAGCAATACATTTTTTAGAAATTATCAGCAATACATTTTTGAAAAATTATCATTTTTTAGAAATTATCAGCAATACATTTTTGAAAAATTATCAGCAATACATTTTTTAGAAATTATCAGTAATACATTTTTGAGAAATTATCAGCAATACATTTTTGAAAAATTATCAGCAATACATTTTTGAGAAATTATCAGCAATACATTTTTGAAAAATTACCATCATTTTTAAACTTTTGGAAAATTCTTGAAAAATTACCATCAATATTTTTGAAAATTAAAAATTTTGAAAAAATACATTTTTGAAATTTTATCAATAATTTTTGGATTCTTCAAAATTTTTTTAGAAACCATCAATACATTTTGAAAAATTATCAGCAATACAAAATTATCAGTAATACATTTTTGAGAAAATCAGCAATACATTTTTTGAAAATTATCAGCAATACATTTTTGAGAAATTTTCAGCAATACATTTTTTGGAAAATTATCAGAAAATACATTTTTTAATAAAAATTATCAGCAATACATTTTTGAAAAATTATCAGCAATACATTTTTAAAAATTATCATCAATACATTTTTGAAAATTATCATCAATACATTTTTGAAAAATTATCAGCAATACATTTTTAGAAATTTTCAGCAATACATTTTTTGGAGAAATTATCAGCAATACATTTTTTAGAAAAATTATCAGCAATACATTTTGAAAAATTATCAGCAAAATTTTTTAGAAATTAATACATTTTTGAGAAATTATCAACCAATACATTTTTGAAAAATTATCAGCAATACATTTTGAAAATTATCAGCAATACATTTTTAGAAATTACAATTTTTGAAAAATTATCAATACATTTTAGAAATTATCAGTAATACATTCTTGAGAAATTATCAGCAATACATTTTTGAAAAATTACCATCAATATACTTTTGGAAAATTATTAGCAATACATTTTTGAAAAATTATCAGCAATACATTTTTGAGAAATTATCAGCAAGACATTTTTGAAAAATTACCATCAATATACTTTTGGAAAATTACCAGCAATGCATTTTTGAAAACAAAATTACCGGCGGTATATTTGACTCTCGACAAAAAAACTCTCTTTACAAAAATACGTCAACGAAACCTGATTTACAAACTGATTTATTAGAAAGAATATATATTCTATTCATACGAACCTATCCAAAAAATCTTGTCGGCAATAAATAACCCATTGAGGTGTTGATATGCCGTAAATCAAAACAAAATAAATTTTAGGTAGACCATAAAGTTTTGGTATTCTAGGGTGATATTCTATTAGTCCATAGTAGGGTTGGCCAAACCACGGCTTGCGAGCCACATTTGTCGCTTTGACCTTTAATATTCAGCTAGTGGAAATATATTGGCCTAGTTCCTTTTTTTCATCACAGTTAATATAAAAAGGTAAATAAGAAAAAATACAAGCTTTACAATTATTTACTGGATATGAATTGTGATTCTATTGCATTAAAACTTAAGTTTAATTAATATTTAAGAATTTAAATCCCAGTTTTAATTCTAGATCTGAGTGAAATATTTTGTTTTAGTGCTGAGGGAAGAATAGTGTGAGACGGAGAGATTAAAGAAATTTCCGGTCGGCAAGGATAACAGAGGAATACCAGAAGTCTGAGATCATGGGTAAGGGGGTTAAAGATATGGGTGCGCCGTTATGCGGTGAGAGTGGTCAGATGTGAAGGTAACAAAAACGTTTGTGTAAATTTTTGTTGTAGCTTAGCGAAGGTTACTGAATAGAATAATCACACGAAGGTTGGTAATGAACGATAATACTTAGGACAAGAACAACACATATAAGATTCGCCAGCGGCGCGTAGAAGTAATCAACTGCTAGAAGTGAGTCAAGTGAATTCCACAATGAATCTCCAACTGCAGGATATCTACCAACTTCCCCATGCGGTCAGATATTGCAAAAGGCTGAATTTAATGTGGGGTATCCGAGTCCGTAGGCTCGGCTAAAAATTCCCCGTAAACTCCGTATAAAACGGGGTCGGGAACTGTTTCCCGAGACGAGACTCTGTCCTTCGACATCGCCTCGTCTGGGGATTCTCTCTGCCCGGAACCAGAGAGTATGACCATCACAGCTGGAGACGAATCTCCAACTGCAGACCAACATACAGTATTTACTACCGTATTTATGGGGATGGTGGCATACCCATTATCTTCCGTAGATATGCTACAACAATTTTGTCTTGCGGTTCCCAAACATCTGAATTTTATCGTATGAGGCTGCTACATTAAACATGTTTGCCCACCCATGATATATTTTCATTACTAACTTTCTAATTTCCCTATGAACATATTCCTATATATTGGTGACGTTTTATTAAAATGTTCATCAATCAAGGCCCAAAGGCCTCTCAATGTAGAGAATTACTGTATGGAGTTGTATTAGTGTAAATAAGTACAAGTGTTAGGAGTATAGAGTTGAAGCAGACTTTAGAAGTAACCGGAAGCCCAATCCTAAACAGGAGACAAAGGATAAACCTCTACTCCTGTTCGAAAGACCGTGTAAACCGGACGATAGACGTACCCGTAAAACTACATTATCTGACTTTGTAGATAAACAAAGTCGGATATAAGGTAGAATTCACTTACAACAGAAATAAGTAATACTTTACATTTCCTAGACTATACTGACAATGTCCTGAAACTAAATGTTCACCGCAACTTATAAAAATGATCTCATAAATTTCTATTCTCACCATAACAACAAAATAAAATCTGGAATAATTATCAGGTTCTACTTAAGGGCAGTCAAAATGTTTACTCCCTCCCAATTTTTATATGAAGAGAAGAAATACATTGAAAATACTTTTAATCTCTTCCAATCTCGTAATTATTTCATATTCAACGCGGCACAGAAGATTCGTAAAATATTTCAAAATAAAAGAGTAGGCCATTCTGACAAACGCAATGAATCAAAATATATTATTCTACCTTACAGCTCTATCCCAACTACAATTGAAAAGAATTTTTCTAAGCTTAATATAAAATACTTCTACGCCCTGAAAAGACACGGCACGTAAAAAGAAAAGAAAGATTTATCTCTTTTGACTAACGATAATGATTTTTTTAAATGAAAAAGTATTCTAGAATTTGGCAACGTTCAAAAGAAACAAACGCCATTTTGAAAATCGCACAGCGTTACACAGACTCTTAATGGGTAAATAAGCAAAACTGCCAAGGAATGATTACGATTATATCTGTCAATAGATGAAGGGATGCAGAATAACCATTTAGGTTTTTGCTAGTCTGTATTCTCTATGACTAATTAATGCTTTTATTTATTATCAAGGTTGCCATAGCCGGGAGGTGATAGTGGGGACAAGCTTCCTTTGTAGGCATTCAGTGGTATGTGTCTCCAATAGCCTCTGACAGTTGCCAGAGACTGCAAGCCGGAAAATGGGTGACGGCGGAAAACTAGCGCCTCATAACCAGCAGCTTCGGGTAGATGGAGCTCGACACCCCACTAAGGCAGTTCATCTAAGTGAAGGAAAACCTTGATTTTAAACCTCCGCTGCCTTGCAAAACAGAGAAAAATCTATGGAAGTAAATTCAGACAAAAAACCCGGAGTTTAGATTCGAAGGTAGTTGGCTATCAACACTGACAGATTTCCGGTAAATTCTACAGCCAAGCAGTCCCCAAATGTAATGTCCTGTATTCCTTTCCATAGTGTCAGTACGGGAAAGATGGGTGCATTTAGTCTGGGCAGCGCACGGCCTCTACTTATTATTACAGGTCTGTGAGAAGAAAAACTCTGAATTCAAACAACCTGGTACCTTGTAGGTCATGTCTCTTTAACTTCTCAGAGGAGAGACGGGGTAACCTAAACATCTCAGGTGTAAATGGAACAGGCAAGATATTGCACTATTCTACCTTCAGTGTCAATATGAACAACAATTGTAAGATAAAAGGGAATGGTAACCACAGCAGCGTAAAAGGTGCTGAATGAATTTGTAACGTGCAGTTATTTGGGGCCTGAGCACAAGAATAACCGTGCCTTTTCAGACTGACTAACGATTTGCACACTTTATGGCATGCTTAAATTCTGTACTCATGATTCCTAATGAATGGTGTTTAGGAGTCTCGTCTCAGGAAACAGCTACCCGTCCCCGTTTTATACGGGGAAATTTTGGCCGAGCATACGGGTTCGGATACTCCACATCAAATTCGGCCTTGTGCTACATTTGACCGCGTGGGGTGGTTGGTAGATATCCTGCAGTTGGAGATTCATCTCTAGCTGTGCTGGTCAAACTCTCTGCCTCCGGACAAAGAGGATACTCAGACGTGGCTCTGTTGAAGGGCAGTGTCTGGTGTCGGGAAACAGCTACCCGGCCCAGTTATATACGGGATCTACCGGGAAATTTTGGCCGAGCATACGGGGTCGGATACCCCATATTAAATTCGGCCTTGTGCCACATCTGACGGCGTAGGGCGGTTGATAGATATCCTGCCGTTGGAGATTCGTCTCCAGCTGGAGATTCGTCTCCCCGGGTAGAGAGGATCCCCAGATGAGGCTATGTCGAAGGGCAGTCTACGCGGAATTGTTGGCCGAGCCTACGAGCTCGGATTGCCCCACATTAAATTCGGCCTTGTGCCACATCTGACCGCGTGGGGCGGTTGGTCGATATCCTGCAGTTGGAGATTCATTGTGGAATTCACTTGACTCCCTTCTAGCAGTTGATTACTACTTCTACGCGCGGTTGGCGAATCTTATATTTGTTGTTCTTGTCCTAAGTATTATCGTTCATTACTAACCTTCGTTTGATTATTCTATTCAGTAACCTTCCCTATGTTACAGCAATTTTACTTTGGGAGCATATCAACACCTCTATGAGTTATTTAATACCTAAGTCTAAATAATTTGATCACAATTTAATGGCTACCACTAAATATATTTTCAACGTGATTATATGCCTTCAACTACATATAAAATGTATTACTGGTTATTTTTCATTAAAAAATATATTGTTGGTCATTTTGCTATAAATATTTATTGGTATATTTTTATATAAAAATGAATTACAGGTATTTGTACTTTAAAATGAATTGTTATACGTTCATCTTGATTTCTTTGGGGATTCACTATTTACTCATAGCTACCATCCCGGATCAGGGTGGACCTGGGAACGACAGCAACTAAGAAACAGTTACACGTTCCAGGAAACCGCCAGTCTCCCGAAAAGAGGACTTACTGCCGGGTGTAATTTATCGTCTGTGAAGGGGTCCACTCCTTTTTATACAAATGGACTCACCCAGTGTATACTTATACTACTGTCGAGTCGAGTCGAGTCCAGAGTGACAGAGTAAAAGGTTGTAAGTAACCGGAAGAGTGAGGGTGAGGTAACAGTGTTGTAGGAGTCACAGTGAGCGAGAACGTAGACTCAGTAAGAAGTCATACAGCGATACTTCAATACCAAAGACTGTATAGATATTTTGCTACTAACCCGTATTCCTGGAACTACTAACCTGCTTTACCAGTTTGTATTATTACGTTAATACATTATTTTCATATATTCATTCTTGGCGTTTGTTATTTATTGGTACCGGATTTCAATCCGGAATCCACAACATCGTCATAACCAGGAATTGATTTGCTGATCTAATGACTAGTTTGGTAAGCAGGTGACTTGACAACACGGGTATCGTTATTAAATTTGTTGACGTAATTTATGTGTTCGCACATGGCGTTTTTTGTTTTGCTTCGGAAAAGAGAAACATATCCTGGAACAATTGTCACCTACGAAATAATAATCTGCCAGTTCGATATTTTCCTGATATCAAACAGTCATCTTAACTTGAACGTGTGAAATTCGAGACTCTGTCGCGGAGTTGATACCAGAGAGGAATTCTTTCTTTTCCCACTCGATCGAATTCTTGACCAAAGATTTCGAATCAGAATGACAGGATTTACTGCATTCAGTTACAGACGAACGAAAACGACACTTAAACCTTTTATGTTTTACTTCCCTACATATATATATATATATATATATATATATATATATATATATATATATATATATATATATATATGTGTGTGTGTGTATATATATATATATATATATATATATATATATAGTTTATGCAAAAACTAGGTAATCCGTATGGGTAGACCCAAAGAGGATGATATCCAGAGAGCTCAATGTAAGTTCAGAGCAAATATGTTTGAATAAAAACAGATCCCTTTAAGGTTCCATGTAATAAGTTATTTCACCACAAGCCTTTTACAGGGCTCTGGGTCATCAGACTTTACTTCCAAATGTTGAAATGAAAAATGAAAAGAAATTTACACATTTTTGACGGACCACACCAAGCGTATGTGAAATTAACGAAGTGAGGAAGTGAGGTGGAAGAGAAGATATGAGCGAGTTTGATGTACCATTTTCAATTCCTTATTCTTAACCCCACTCTGTGTAGGCTAGACGTCGCTTAACTTAACGCATGCTATCTAGATATAGATGGGTAAGGGGTGAGGGAGAAGACTGACTTAAAGGGGGAAGATACAGTTAAGAATAAAATAATAAATCATGTCCATGAGAGCAGGATTCACTCAAATTCTTAGACGCTGTTATTTCGCATTACTTTAAAGGGTATCTTTGGGGGTTAAAGTTTGATATAAATCTAAATGTCTAAAAAATCTACGAAGAATTTAATTTGAAGTTTGTTGGAGTTTGGGGTATTTTTTATGAAATAGTCGATTGGAAAAATCATAGAAAGTACATTGAAAGAATAATCCATTTTATATCTAATCATCCTTTTTATTTTCCTAAACTTTTTCCTTATAGCTTGTTAAGTTGGCATCTATTCGTTTGATTCTTGTTCATAAATTAAATTCGTTACTGTCTTTAGATACCTAATTATTAAGGTTTATTCCAATTTAATATATAAATATAAATATTAAATATATTACCGTTTAATAATGATTATATATCTAGATAGCATGCGTTAAGTTAAGCGGCGTCTAAGGAATTGAAAATGGTACATCTAACTCACTCATATCTTCTCTCCCACCTCACTTCCTGTTTTTAGTGATCTGTTACTTCCTGTTTAAAGTGATCTGTTTTTATTCAAACAAATATATATATATATATATATATATATATATATATATATATTTAGTTGGATTGATGTGAGTTTGTGGCCCCGGTTTTGCGGTCGTAAGACAAACTTGAGTCAGACAGAATTTTGCCTGACTATCGCAAAGTGTGTGAAAACGCAAGGTCACAAACTCACATCAATTCAACTAAATATGTTAGTTCTATCACTGATACAGAGCGCTTTCCAATATATATATATATATATATATATATATATATATATATATATATATATATGTATGTATGTATTTATGTATATATGTATAAACACTCATCAATGGACAATAGAGGGTAGGTGTGTTAAAGCCGATTGTTCGTAGATGGGAAGGGATTATTTTTGAGTTATAAATCCGCTATTGTAACTACCAGTAATTATGATCATAATGTAAATACAATAAACATGTATATATGGTATAAATAAATATATACTTGATATAGATGTATTAATCGAAGTTACAATAATAATAGATTTCTCACCGCTAGTTTTTCACGCATGCGCTAATGTATCGTACTTTATATCTTGTACACCCGTCTTTATATATATATATATACTTACCTGGCTTATGTCAGAGGGTATACCCCAAACGAGGCTGATGTTTTTACGTGGTCTACGGGGAATTTTTGCCCGGGCCTACCGGCTCGGATACCTCATTTAAACTCGGATTTGTGCCATATTCTGCTGCGTGTGGCAACGTGTAAATAATTACACACACACACACACACACACACACACACACACACACACACACACACATATATATATATATATATACATATGTGTGAAAAGTGTGTGTATATAAATATATATATATATATATATATATAATTATTTATATATTATAAAGCGTGAAACTCAGAATCACAAACACATCTATCCAACCAAATATATATATATTATTCTGTTCATTTATTATTATTTATTCAACCATTATATTTATTTTCGTTTACTGGCTTGCTGAATATTCGAGAAATCCTATACACGAAATATATATATATATATATATATATATATATATATGGCCTTGTTCAGATTGTTGATCACGCTAGATATTAAGCTCTCTCCCAGAAACTGTAACTAAGATCTGCTCAGCATAGTTGCCGTGTAAACCACAGGCCTCTGAACAAATAGAAATGTGCCTGAGCGAGTGTCTGAATTAGGGATTGGCTAGCCACCCTATTAGAAGTGTATCTTCGAATACAATTGGCCAGCTATTATCATAGATATGTGTATACAAACACACATATATATATATATATATATATATATATATATATATATATATATATATAATTATTTATTTAAGAATATGATTCCAACTCGTGACATAAGAGGTCTCATGTTTCAAAACAAAATTTTGCTTGAAGATGGAAGTTTAATTTAACTCAATTTAATTCCAATAATTATAATGAAGTTTTCGGCTCTTGTTTTGAAACATGAGACCTCTTATGTCGCGAGTTGGAATCATATTTTAATTACATAATTATATTTATGCTCTACTTTTGTATCGTGCACTATTTTTTAAAAATAATAACTAATATACTAAGGTACTTTGGATTATTTACCTAACCAGTTCTTTAAACACAACATTATTATAATTATTGTTGTGTTTTTATATATATATATATATATATATATATATATATATATATATATATATTTAAACACAACAATAATAATAATAATATGAGTAGGATAATTTAAATAATATTAGAATACTTCATCGATCTAAACACACCCTTCCCCCCAAAAAATGCCAGGTATTGAACTTAAGAAATGATCTATCATTGAAAATCATTGTAAAATATTACGAATAGATTATATATATATATATATATATATATATATATATATATATGTGTGTGTGTGTGTGTGTGTGTGTGTGTGTGTGTGTGTGTGTGTGTGTGTGAAAAGGGATGAGCCACAGCATATCGACAGGTATGTAAACAGTTGAATTTTACACGCAGTTTGTAATGTATATCTATGGATGGCCGTGTGTATCTAAAAAAAAAAAATGAATTCTGAACTTTTCATCGATCAGAAAATATCCGCTGACCTATTGGATTTATTTCTCACATCACGTAAAACTTGTCAAATTTTATTACATTGAGATTTAAGTCCACAACGGCTATTGCACATTCAGAGAGAGATTTGTATTTGCATCGATATTACTTAAATATTTTTGTTTTTTTAAGTATTTTACAACACGAAGTAAAATTAATTTGCTTCCCTGTTTCTTTCTATTTATCAATCTATCTGTTTCTCTCACTCTCTCTCTCTCTCTCTCTCTCTCTATATATATATATATATATATATATATATATATATATATATATATATATATATATATATATGTATCTCAGTCTTTTTATTTATCTATCTATCTATCTCTTGCCTTTTGTTCATCTCTATCTATCTACTTCCTGCTTTTTGTTCATATCAATATCTCCCTCTCTCTTTCTCT
>CAHIKZ030003794.1:2237500-2280000 GCA_903632075.3 Acanthosepion pharaonis
ATTTGCACCAAAATTTACATGCACATGCTCCAAGTTAGCGGGAAGCCCAAGACCGACTTTGCATTTCCCAACTCCCATCCATCGTGGAAATAATCAATTTTTTCATGCTTCTACGGAAGTTTTCATGTAGTTTGCGGCCATTTTGTACTGGCCAGAGTGAGAGCCTATAGCTGGCTGCCACAAATAGACAGGAAGATTCTACTGGTCAGCGTGAGAGCCAACAGCTGACTGACACGAATGTTAACTAGCATGCTAGCATGCAAAAAAAAAATAATAATTGATAGCTGCATTCGTCACAAGTGGGAAAAATTTAAATCTGCATGGCACTTTACTCCAATTGGCCTATTCGCTTGCGTAAACTCAACGTTGATTCTGATTCGGCAGAACTGGGTTGGGTGTGAAAAAGTGTTTGTTAACATTCTTTTTTAATTCGGTTTTTCCAGTTACGAGTCCTTTTTTAAAGCTGATCGTTTTGTGTTCATTTTGTTTAGTTCTTTTTTCGTAACAGATTGAATGTTTAATATAGAGTTTAGAAAAAATTCGCAGTGTGAGATAGGCAAGAAGTAAGGCATGTAGCAACATCAGCACGGCAAAGGGCACTCCTTTAAAGGCAAGGAAGGGCAAAAATATTTTAAGTCAAGTGATAGCGATTGCTGTATGAGTCGTACGATTTTTTAATCAAGCACAGGCAACGCCAGGCCATGCTGCCAATGATTTCATAATTTTCTCCTCAAAATTGTGTTATTCTAAAAGTTTTGTTTGAAACGTATAAAATATTTTTCTTAAACCCGTTTTTTTTTTCAAGAAAACAGACTTTTCAAGATAACTGATATCGACCTTTCTAATAAAAGTTTCTTTACTAACTTTTCTTTTAGTGTCATATCATGTCCTTTAAATTGAATGAATCCATAATTTTGTCGTCAAAACTGAGTATCTATGTTTCCCTAAAATAGAATGACTCCATAATTCTGGTCTCAAAATTCGAGTAAATATTCTTTTCAGTGCCCGAAATTTGCTTGTGAGTTACCTGACCTGTAGGACTGGTGCTTTACGGATTGACACACTGTGTATCTTCAGGATCTTTTCGCCCCCAATAATGTAAAGTTACTTATCGCAAATATTAATTTACCCAAAGAAATTAAAAATTTTAAATCACGGTTTGTTCTTTTATTAAATTTTTAGGCACATTTCAAATTATAAATTTTAAAACAAATTTTTTTTTTAGCTTGTCTCGCAACAACTCCACCCCTCAGAATAAAAAACATACAAAAAATCACGGAATTTTCTCACATTTCTTAAATGCGGATGATATTCGAGGTAATTACAAGAATTCTGTTTTTGGCTTGTTTTTCAGGATGAGTACGATGTAGATCCCACAGTTGGAAATAGCATACCCTATTCGCCCGCATTTGAGGCGATCGCAAATGTCAGTCCAACCGGAGTGAAATGGAAGGGTCTCGCTCTGGGAGAATTTTGTATGAATTTTCGTAAATATAAATTCTTTTTATTTTGGGGTGAATTAATATTTTGGGTGAAGTAACAAAGAAATCCCTTTTTGCCTTGTTTATCGAGGTGAGTGCGGATGCAGACCCCACACTTAGAAATAGCGCTCCCGAGTCGCTCACATTTTGAGCCATCACAAAGGTCAACTTAAACCAACCGGTAAAGGAGAATTTGGTTTGAATTTTAGTAAATATAAACTCTTTTTATTTTGAGGTGAATTAATATTTTGGGATGAATTAACAGAAAAGATCACTTTATTTATGAGTTGGGGAGGATAGTCAGGGAGAAAATGACCCGGGGTCAGAAAAGGTATTCTTATTCCTATTCTTAAGTATAATGAATGAGGCAAACACTGTGACTAGAAAGTCACTTTTACATATTTAGATATATCCTGAATCGAAGACCATCTTAGAAGACTGAATTACGAGACGTGAAGGTATCTTTAAATGGCCTCCACCTGCAAATGATAAAAGATGGTCAGTATCTGAGATTATTCAGAATAAACTTCATGAATTTTCTCAACCAAAGGAACAAATGTTGACGTTTCAGTAAAGAAGACAGGCAAGCAGAGAGAACAAAAGTTCAACTGCCATCAACAATTATCTCAGTGAATGGTTGGATACGAAACGAATATGTAGCGGATGGGCTTCCTTAAAAATGGAAAATAGAATCTAGCTTGCTGCCTGTTCTTCGTGGCTGAGCGGTAAAGCACACTGGATTAAAAAAAATGGTTTCTCCTAGAAACGGGGACGCAGTTTCGAGGTACGTCATTTTTTAACTACAGATATTTTGTACATAATTTTTAACTTTCAGAGTAAAGGTGTATTTAGATATACATTTAGTATATCATAAAATGTATTGTTGGTGATTTTAATATAAAAAATATATTTTGATATTTTTCAGTGTTGCATTACCTTGCCATAAATACGTATTGTCGGTCATTTTATTATAAAATGTACTGTTTATTTTTGTTTGGGGTTCAATATTTGCCCATAGCTGGGACCCTAACGGATGCTTCTACCCCGGGTCAGTGTGAACCTGGGAATAATAGCAATTAAGAGGTGTTTCCACGCTCTTCAAAATCTCCCGATCCGAGGCGTTGTTACCGGATGTAGTTTATCGCACCAGATACTTCAATGTTCCGATATGTTAGGGATTCAAAGAATTTTGATACCATTCTCAAAGACTCAACAACGAAATGGAATATTGTCCTGGGGAGCCACATTCTACTGATTTCTATTTTGAGCTATTTGCATTTACTCAGTTTCTCAAACCATGTTTCCGTGATGTTTCCTTTTGCCAATTCTTGCCTTCAATGTCTTGTGAGTGTCAAATTCTCCAAGTCCTCTTTTCTCATTACTTGTCCCAGAATATTTTTACTTTTTATTTCGAAGTACAAATGTTCTTTTTGTTCACATTTTCCTGTGTGATTTAATTTCCAAAGAGAGACGCAAATTCGAGACTTTTTCGTAAAATATAGGGATTCTATAAGTTTCGTTAAAATTGAGTGATTTTATATTTTTTTTTTACTCAACTAGCAGTATAATCAGTCTTCGACGGGGTGTTTCATTAATAGGAAGTTTTGACGTCCATTTAGAGCAGTTTAAGTTTAAAGACAGCCCACCCGGAAATCAAAATTAGTATCAAGAATTAGGTGCGAATGAGGCACATACCCCAAAGGGGGGGGTAACAATTTGAATGGCAATGGGAGGGGGTCCTGAAAAGGGCCGATTTCGGGTTCTCAATTTTACAAGGATGGAACCTTTTCCATGGACCATTATAGTAATAATATACGATAATTTTTATTCATAACATCATTATTTTTATAATTCTAATAATCTTTTGCGTTAAATTTTCTCTAAACTGATTGTACTTTTTTTTTTACAGACATTAAATTTTGCCTTTGATTTTTGTGTAAAATGTAAAAAATCAGTTTTTTCGATTTTTAACCTTCAAGGTTGCAATTTTTTTTTTCCAGCCAATTTGGACTCAAAACCAGCACTGAAAAATTATCTATCAGACGAAAAAAAATTCATTGAAATCGGATGAAAACTATGGAAACGCATAAACATCCGAACACACACACATTTTGAGAATTATAGATATAGATTTAATTTCATAAAATATCTCATTATTTAAAACAATTACATTTAATATATCATGAAGTGAAAATGATGAGCTATTAATCCAAAAGTCTTCTAGATATATCGTCATCGTTGGCTTTATCTCGTAGCCATGAATTGAATTTCTTCATTTCTGGTCGCTTCCTTTATGGCATTGATGATTAAATAGACCGATTTCTTGCGTGATAATGTCGATGGTATTGACTACATAGGAATCTTGGGGGAAGACAATGTCGATTTTATTGAGCCTCTCTTTCACGTCGTTTATTTTTTCCTTTTTTCTTCTAGTACCTTCGAAGATTTTGGTTCCGACGTTCATGGATCATTACCAGCTGTTACGGTCATATACTTGTGTTCGATTGATTTAGTCTCATATCCAGAACCTTTCAGTGTTTTGTATATCTGAAGAGGGCAACAACGTGTTCTGTTCCATGAAGTGAGCTCGCTGAATAAGATTTAACACAGAAACATTTATTATATAATTTTTGCTATATATCCTGATCATCGAAGACGGTATTTCTGTTAGCTCTTCCCAGGACTTTGGTGTTGGTCAGATAGTATTCCATTTGATGTTCAAATTTTGCTGGTGTAAGGGTTCTTTTTGGATGTCACGTTGATATAGGGTCCAGGTTTTGCAGCCATATAGCAAAGTTGAATTTATAAACCATAATTTTTAAGTTCAAATCTTTGTTGTTGAAGATGCGTTTGATTAAACGAAGTTTTTGCTGGTGTAAATGTTTTTACTTTTTGGATGTCACGTTGATATAGAGTCCAGGTTTTGCAGCCATATAGCAAAGTTGAATTTATAAACAATAATTTTTATTAAGTTCAAATCTTTGTTGTTGAAGATGCGTTTGATTAGCTTTCCAAATACCTCGTGTGAAGCTCCAGTTTTGTATTCCATATCCTTTCCTGAGGTGTACTTGATAAAAGGCTTCCTAGATATGGAAAATGCATTACTTGTCTGAGAAGTGTACCAGAGAAGGAAATATCAAAATTTAGTAACATGGTATTTGGAAATGGCTGTGCAAAGACTTTGGTTTTCTTGATGTTTGCTCTAAAGCCAAAAGGATGTTAAGCCATCGCAGAGTCTTTCACAATCTATTGGAGTTCTTTTGAGGGCATCATTCTCATCAGCATATTGAAATTCGGACATGTGTTGCGTGTGTGTTAGACGTTCAAAAACACCATGTATAGGATTTGTTTATTTGCTGCGATGTATATTAAAGTTGTTTGATCATCTAATGATGATCATTCTAATGATGCCTCGGTAATAAAAATTGCTCAGATTTCGGTAATTTTCCCTACAGGGATGGGATTTTTTGATAGTTTTGAAAATATTGATTTTTGCAACAGCTGTATTCGGATGAATGCCTCTGTTATTAATTATATTCATACAAATATATCACTTAAAATTCTTTCTGAAGGTTACTAATCCTGTGTATGAAGATTAACCTAGATAAAGCAACAAGGCCTCTGATCAGGAGATTGGAGATTTTGAGGCGCGTGGAAACACCTGTTAATTGCTGCTGTTCCCAAATCCACCCTGACCCGTGGTGGTAGCACCTGTTAGAGCCCCGGCTATAGGCAAACAGTGAACTCACAAACAAAAACAGAACACTATGAAAGTATAAAAATACATTTTATAGTAAAAATACCAGCAATATATTTTTATATAAAAATTACCAACAATACATTTTATATATACTTGGGGGAGGGGATACAATTGCGTTCACAATATACTTCGTTGAAGCCTTAAAATTGTGTTCAAAATATTTATATTTCAACATTAAATAACCCATAGAGGTGTTGATATGCCTAAAAAATAAACCAAACTAAAGTTTGCAATTTTTATGGCGTTTTTTCTTTTTCTACTTTCAAGAGGTGAGAAGAATTTGAAAGATAAAATTACCTTAACAAGTTTATCGAAAGAAAGACATTTTTTTTCAACATTTAAGAAAAATTCACAAGCCGTTTTTATATCTCAGACGCGCTAAAACCTTTATGAAAAAGTCTTAAAATTCCAGCATTAAAATAAAATTCTAAATTATTTTTCATTTTCAAAATTGAAAGGAAATGTAGAGTAATGTATCATTTCTTGCTTGTGTTTAAATTCCTCGATTTGAAAATTCTCCGGGCTTTTGACCATGAGTAAAGTTTTATTCCTTGTTCCATGTTTAGGATTGGGTTTCCGGTTACTTCTAAAGTCTACTTCAACTCTAGGCTTCCAAATGTCTCCGTCTGATCTCCGGAGTTTTGTTTTCTCTCTATATATATATATTATTTACTATTACTTTCTCTTCAATAGGATTAGATAGATTCGCCAATCGGCCGGTTGACACTCCTCCCAGGTCTTTTGAACAGAAGCAGAAGTTTATCCCTTGTTTCATGTTTAGGATTGGGTTTCCTGTTCCTTCTAAAATCTAAATTTATACTTCTCACGTCTCCGAAGGAAATCTGACATTTTTTATTCGCTAATTAAATCTTGACCTCTTGAAATCTAGAATTCATCTTTCATCTTACCATTTCTTACGGTAATACAACCCCACGAAGTAATCCTCTGTCTTGACTGACCCTTGTGCCTTGTATTGGGTGAACAAAAAACAAACAGTAAATAATGCCTAGTATTGTTTAACTCCGAGGCGTCATGATCCTCAATGGCCTCCTACGTCACTAGCAAAGAGGACATGGAGGAGGGGAATGTCATGATCGTGTTTAGATCCTTATTCTCGTTAAATGGGTTGTCCATTTTAATTGTAGCCTCTAATGAAAGTCTACAAATAATATGATTTTTCTTACGGTTACATTACATTGAAATACCTGTTCCCGTACGATTGCCAAAGTTAACCAACGTCGAGCCTGGTCAGTAGCTGGATGGGTGACCCCGAGAGAATACCAGGTGCTGTAAGCTTCGGTGTGCGGGTGGTGTAATGGTCAATGACTCGGAATTGTTAATTGGAGAGCCGAGTTCCAATTCCAGTCGGGTTCAATATATTCACATACAGGCAAATACTCAATGGTTACTTATGTATCGAATCATATTATCGACAATTTTTATTTTGTTTTTCTTTTATGAATAGGTAGGTGTAGATAAATCTTGTCTTGTTTGGATTGAGATTTTTTCCTTCATATTTAGTTATATTTTGATCATTTACGTAGCTTATTGGTTTGGCTATCATCCTTAAAGCTACTTTGTTTTTATTCACAGAAAATATAGGCTATACTGGCCTTGGAAGATCGGGAGACAAAACACGTGAGAGACAGTCCACAGAGAAAGAAATAAACGTTTTCATATCTTCTCAACGAAGCGGCTATGATCTTTCCGACCATTTCGTGTTGTGACACGACCAATCGTTGAACGCTACATATGAAATTCACAATTGTTGAACGCTACATATGCAACTAACAATTCAACCGTTGAACCAATTCAAAGGTGGTCAAAGCCGTATTTTTAAAAAAATAGAAAGAATGAATGAAAAATATAATAATAATACTTTCAGGATGGGGATTTATATTTAATATCAATAAAGGTGGTCATGTCACTATCTATCTATCTATCTATCTATCTATCTATCTATCTATCTATCTATCTATCAGTTGGAGATGTCATGCAAAGTTTAACACAATTTACGGAGAACTAAGATCAATCTGTCTTAAGCACAAACAAAAACGATTACAGTTTGTAGGCAACTGCCACCAAGTGGACAGGGAAATCATCTCATCCTTACTCCTATGGCTTCTTTCTGGAAGTGTCTTCTCACGAAAATTGACTTTCCCAGGCACCATATCTCGGGACTCTGGGTTGGATATTGGGGATTTGGGAACAGCAATACAGGAGCGAACAGTGTGGAAAGGGATTGTTGATGGAGTCCTAACTAACCATAATGAGGTCGGAGGATGATGACGATCATCATTGTTCTGTGCATATCTCTCACGGTCTTTTCATTATCTATCTATCTATCTATCTATCTATCTATCTATCTATCTATCTATCTATCACAGCCTATATTCATCATATATCTATCTATCTATCTATCTATCTATCTATCTATCTATCTATCTATCTATCACAGCCTGTTCATCTCTATCTATCTATCTATCTATCTATCTATCCATCTATCACAGCCTGTTCATCTCTCATATCTATCTATCTATCTATCTATCTATCTATCTATTTCAGTCTGCACATATCTGTCTTGGCATTCTAATATATATCTATCAATTTATCTATCAATCTATCATTCTCAGTCTGTTCATTGTTCTGTGCATATCTCTCACGGTCTTTTCATTATCTATCTATCTATCTATCTATCTATCTATCTATCTATCTATCTATCTATCTATCTATCACAGCCTGTTCATCTCTATCTATCTATCTATCTATCACAGCCTATTCATATCTATCTATCTATCTGTCTTGGCATTCTAATATATATCTATCAATTTATCTATCAATCTATCATTCTCAGTCTGTTCATATCTATCTATCTATCTATCTATCTATCTATCTATCTATCTATCTATCTATCTATCTATCTATTTCAGTCTGCATATATCTGTCTTGGCATTCTAATATATATCTATCAATTTATCTATCAATCCATCTTTCTCAGTTTGCTCAGATCTATCTATCTATCTATCTATCTCGTTATGCTATCTATCTCTCAATTTATTTATCAATCTACCTAACTTTCCCAGTTTGCTCATATCTATCTATCTATCTATCTATCTATCTATCTATCTATCTATCTATCTATCACAACCTGTTCATATCTATCTATCTATCTATCTATCTATCTATCTATCTATCTATCTATCTATTTCAGTCTGCACATATCTATCTTGGCATTCTAATATATATCTATCAATTTATCTATCAATCTATCATTCTCAGTCTGTATCTATCTATCTATCTATCTATCTATCTATCTATCACAACCTGTTCATATCTATCTATCTATCTATCTATCTATCTATCTATTTCAGTCTGCATATATCTGTCTTGGCATTCTAATATATATCTATCAATTTATCTATCAATCCATCTTTCTCAGTTTGCTCAGATCTATCTATCTATCTATCTATCTATCTATCTATCTATCTATCTATCTATCTATCTATCATTCTCAGTTTGCGCATATCTATGTATCTATCTATTGTTTGAGTCTACACGTATCTATCTATCTATGTCAGTTTGCTCATATCTATCTATCTATCTATCTATCTATCTATCTATCTATTATTTCAGTCTGCAGTTATCTATCTCGTTATGCTAATATCTATCTATCATTTATTTATCAATCTACCGAACTTTCTCAGTTTTCTCATTTCTATCTATCTATCTAACTATCTATCTATCAATTTATCTATCAATCTATCATCCTCAGTTTGCTCATATCTATCTATCTATCTATCTATTTATCTATCTATCTATCTATCTATCTATCTATCTATCTCAGTTTGCTCATATCTATCTATCTATCTATTATTTCAGTCTACAGGTATCTATCTATCTCGGTATGCTAATATCTATCTATCATTTATTTATCAATCTACCTAACTTTCACAGTTTTCTCATATCTATCTATCTATATCTATCTATCTATCTATCTATCTATCTATCTATCTATCTATCTATCTCGGTATGCTAATATCTATCTATCAATTTATCTATCAATCTATCATTCTCAGTTTGCTCATATCTATCTATCTATCTATCTATCTATCTATCTATCTATCTATCTATCTATCTATCTATCTCGGCTGTATTTACTCTCTCCCCCAAAAACAGAACTGATTTTCCGTGTTGTCATTTACTACCATTTAATTCCACACTTCCTTTGCTAGAAGCAGCCATTAAGTTATCAGCATGCAAATCATCATCTTGTAAAATCATTTCCCGCTCTTAATTACCCCAAATATCGCAATATCGATGTGAAGAGGACGGTGAAATATCGGTCGTAGAAGTTGGGCGTTCAAACATTTTATATTTGCCCTTTAGCCTTTATATTTGCTGCTTGTAAAATCTATGATGACCTGAATGATCAAGCGTTGTATAAAATGTGCTTATATCCTTCCCTTTAAAACCTACCAAAATAGATCCACTTTCTTTGCGTTCTTCATAGAAAAGTCACATTCCTCTCCCGCTGTAAAGCCAGTAATGATATAAAGTCAGATCGTCAAAGAGTTTAATTAATTTAATTAATTTTTAATCTTTCATCAATTGATATAAATAATTTCAGATTGGCTTTTATGCCTTTGAGACTATATATATATATATATATATATATATATATATATATATATATATGTGTGTGTGTGTGTGTGTGTGTGTGTGTGTGTTTAGGCGGTTAATTCTCTTTTAGTTGTGTCTGACTGAATAGATGATAAACATTATGCATGCTTATTTTTATCATAATCCTTTCATATTCACGAATATTTTCTCTATATTAGAATTAAATAAGGCAAGAAATGCACTGTAACAGTGAGAATCATTTTTATTTCCCAAGTACTTTCCAACTCTTTCTGAGATAATCATCATTGGTGATCAGGAGCCGTTCTAAACTCCGTATATTTGCTTTAATTTCGGTTGAAAATAAAGACAAAAATTGTCCAACATTTGGGTATTTTTATTAAGCTGGTCCTTGATCAAAGCCTTCGAATGACATGAACCATCTTCAGAGTGGTTATACGGACATTTAACAAAGATATTCACCATCGAAGATGATATTTTGTTATGTTGACATAGAAGATTTCAATGCGACGATAACGGTCGCGGAATAGCAGATGCATGTCGTAAGTTCAAGATGCGGTTCTATGACGTCATATCATGCGAGAGGCCGAAATATTTAGAACCATATATCAAGATATGAGCCGAAAGCTTAGATAAAGGAACAATTTAATAAAAATATCCAAATTTTGGACATTTTTTGCCTTTATTTCACCTGAATTTAAAGCAAACATACGAAGTTTAGAACGGCTCCTGATCAGACATAATAGGCATCCATTGTCTTTTATATTTAATATGTTTAAATACATATATTATGACTTATGCCTTTTATAATATGTAAGAAAAATAAGACGTTATTTTATATAAGTAGGCCTTCTGAGCACACAGACACAAACACACACACACACACAAACACACACACACACACACACACACACACACACACACACACACACATATATATATATATATATATATGTATATTCCATGATAAGAGGACAGAGTGATTGTTCGAGGGTCCGTCTACAAAACTTGACAGTCGGGATGCTGAACTTAACAGCAATCGGGTAAGGACAAATTATATATATATATATATATATATATATATATATATATATATAAATCAATGGAAGAAATTCCAGAGATAACAACAGAAAGAATTATATTAATGAGCCTAGTAATATTGGTAATATTTGCTGCATATTTAAACATATATTATTCAATATAAGAGACAATGAATGTCTATTATGTTTGATCATGAGCCCATCTAATGTTCGAATATTTGTTTCAATTTGTGGTGACAATAAAGACAAAAATTGTCGAATATTTGGATATTTTAATTAATTTGGTCCTAAACTTTATAAATAAAAATTTTATACATATATATATATATATATATATATATATATATATATGAAGAAAATATACGGAAAAAACAAACAAAATCTTTATATGCAATTATGCTGTTTTAAATGTTAATATAATGTTAACAGCATAATTGCATATATGATTTTTGTTTGTTTTTTTCCGTATATTTTCTTTCATATATATATATATATATATGATCTGCTGCCAAAATACATTGAATATATATATATATATATATATATATATATATATATATATATATATATATATATATATATATGTGTATATGAATTTAGTATATATATATATATATATATATATATATATGTGTATATATATATATTTATATATGTATGAATTTAGTATATATATATATATATATATAGTGTAACCCGCATATAAGAAACCCGGATATAAGAGAAACCCGGATATAAGAGAGATTTTCTCTGGTCCCAAAGTGTTCCCATACTTACCTAAACAAAATAGACCAAACCCGGATATAAGAGAAACCCGGATATAAGAGAAACCCGGATATAAGAGGAACCCGGATATAAGAAACTTCTTCTCCGGTCCCGACAACTCTCTTATATCCGGGTTACATTATATATATATATATATATATATATATATATATATATATATATATATATATATATATATATATTCCTCCCATTAACTAACCTTTATTGGTGGAAACCGCATTTGCAGAAAAGGCTGGTGTTTATAATATTTTAATATCTGTCTATATCTCTGAAATAAGGTATTATGATTAATTGCATTATTTTCATTATGTGGACTGTTATCCTCATCTTCAGTGACATATTCACAACTTTCAAGGACACATGGTCCACTCGATAAAGACGTTGGTTAGATCCAGTGACTAGACCCAAAGAGTTGTGAGTTCAATACTAGGCCACAGCAGTGGGGAACTAAAAAACCTTGGAGAGTTGAGTTAAAGGGAAATAACTGAGACATCCGGAAAAGGTATGGCACATGGAACTAGAACAATGTACCCCAATGGACGAGATAAAAGGTTCGGTTTGAAATTCCAATCACCTGAAGAGGACCGGAGCGTACAAGTGACGAAACGTTGTGAATTCATTAACAGCAGGTTAAATAACCCAGCCTGTCCTGCTATTAATTTTTATTTTTAGGAAGGAGGGAGAGCCACTATCACCCAAGGTGTTTCAGAGGATTGAGAACAAGCGTAAAGATGCGTTTTTAAGAGAAGGCCGCGTAACAAGATAAGGTTTCAGATGTCGATTGACATTACACTTGAATATTAGAAGATTATAATCATCGGGGAAGCAAGGAAGGAGGAGGGAGTTCCACAGACGAGATGTGCGAGAGAAGAGACGGTTGCATTTAACCTTTTCGACAGTAAAAGGGTTGGGGCCGAGATGTCAAAGCCGTAGCTGAGTGAGATGAAATAGACGTGTCTTTCTCGAAACGACTTGGACTAGAATTTGAACTCACCACGTTCATCTTACATTCCGAGCCGGTCATCACATAATCTTATTAGGACGTGTGGCTAAGCGCACCTCCTAATATTATTATCTGCGTTTTATCTATATTTATCTGTGTATTCTGTATATATGATATATGATTATAAATATTAGATTAGTGATAATCTCGTCAAGGCATATCAAAAGGAGAGTAAGTCGTTCTCAAGTCTCTGAAAAGTGAAAGAAAATTGCTATTATCTCTTGTTAGAAATGAAATCATGTGCGTCACTCAACCTGTTTATAACGAAAATTAACTCATTATATTTCAATGATGGGAGAGAAGAAAATAACAAACATAATTAAATAGGAAAGTTATTAAGTATTTTAGATGAAAATATATATATATATATATATATATATATATCAGAAAATGGTGTCTCAAATGCATACTCACACACAATACGTTCAGTAATACAACGTAAATACGCTGGCTTTGTTCAACTCAAATTTGAGTTGAACAAAACCAACGTATTTATGTTAGTTGAAATACTCATGAGGTAATTTTTGGATTTCTCTGTTATGTAAGTTATATACGCTCGTGTAATAAATACATTGAACTCTTTTTGTGGATCAGTTTTAATATTTTATATTATTAGGATCCACTTGGATTATATACCAACGGATTATGTACCAACGGATTTATATATATATATCTGTCGAAAAAGTCCCAGATACAAGTTTAAAGCCCAAAGAAAAAAAAACCCGACACGAGTAAACAACTTTCCTGACGATCCGCTTAGGTGAAACCTGGGTAGGTTTGTCTGACTCACTAGGTTTGACTATATATTTATATATATATATATATATATATATATATATATATATATATATATATGAAGAAATATAGTTTTAAGGTGTGCTATATTTATGTAAAAGTAAAGTTAACATTGAGGCGGCCTGATGATTACGTCTGGCATAAACCAGTCTGGCGCCTCTGAGTGTTGACTTCAATGTTCACTTTTATATATATATATATATATATATGGGGGGGAGAGAGAGAGGATACACGTATTTGAGCAGACGTTCAGTTTATTTATTAAACAGTGTATTTATTTAATATCGTCTGCCGACATGATCACGTTGTTTCAGTGTGCTGCCTTCAAAAGCCTTTAACTGAATGAAACATGTTTTACGCCATTCCTTTTGGTTTGATGCTTGGGATTCCTAGGTTTTCAGATCAAAGTTGAGATTTTTCAAGTTGTCTTTAAATTTGTCTTTGTAGCATAAGAGTGGACGTCCAACTGAAGGTTTGGAGTTTGGTAGTTGTCCACCTTTATTTGGAAGCCTATACTCATCCATTCTCACAACATGACCAGTCCACCTAAGTTGTATCTTTGCTAGAATGGTTTCAATGCCTGTGATGTTGTTACATTTCTTCAATATTGCACTATTTTTAACCCTGCCATCCCATTTTTATAACATACACATGCATACATACATATATATATATATATATATATATGAAATTAATAAACAATAACACCCAAAATTACTTCATATGGGGAATAACATATTTCGTCAGACGAAGTATTTCGTCGTCTGTCTGTCAACCCAGGGTGTGGACTGAGTTGTGTCCATACAGTTAGGAGGAGAAGGAAATAGAATTTTATTGTCAAAGCAAAAAAAAAAAAAGAAAAAAAAAAGAAGAAAAAACCTGTCGAAAAACTAATACATAATTTATTCATTTCAATGTTTCAGTCAGACGAAAGGCATGAGACAGTGGTCAGGACGGTGGAAGGTATTTATCTTAAAGGGAAAAAAGTTTTATAGAATTAAACCCAAATATTGTAACATAAATTTGGGTTTATATGAAGAATGAAATATTAATTTAAAAGTAAAAAAGAGTCTAAAGATAAATTTAAAATAAAAGTATGTAAGGGAAAAAAGAGATGTGTAGATATTAAATTACGTGAAAGAATATAAATTATAATTAATATCGTATAAAGGTGTTATAGAGTGGGGAAATTAAATACAGAAATTAGAATTATATATACTGTCGACGGGAATGAATATTATGGAAATATGGAAGCTAATTAAGTTAAATATATATTATGGAAATTTTAATTTGTTTTATACCGAATTTTTAAATTTATTAGATTTTTTTTTTGCAATTTAAAACATTTACACTTACAAGGCTTGGGTCAAACAGTGGACTTTTAAGCACTTTCCAACATTGTCGAGTGGTTAAGCCTTTTGCCATCCGACCAGGAAACACATCAGGGTCGATTTATTGCGAAGGTATTTTCTTGATATGATCGGTCAGTCGATCCCGGGGTGCGGCAGATTGGGAAAGTGCCACGGGTAGACACAAGCCTTGTGAGTGAAATTGGGTCGTCGATGGTTTTGCTTGCACGAAATCATAAGTCATCATGACCGAGTGTGTTATGTCATTTTTCAGAATTTTGATCATGAGCACTTTCCAAGAAACTGTAACCAAGGTCTGCTCAGGTGGGCTTTGGAAGCGTTGAACAAATGTGCCTGAGCAGGTGTCTACAACAAGGATTGGTTAGCCGCCCTAGTAGACGCGAATCCTCGGATATAGCTGACCAGCATTCTTGATTTATATATATATATATATATATATATATATATATATATATATATATATATATATATATATATATATATATATATATATATATATATATATATATATATATATATATATATATATATAGATAGATAGATAGATAGATAGATAGATAATACTAGTGGCCAATGTATATATATATATATATATATATATATATATATATATATATATATATATATTTTCAAGAGGATAAAATCTAGGTAGAGCTCTATGTACAAGACAGAGCAAAAAATTAATATGAATGGCTCAAACACTAATATTCCATGGTTATAATTTATTACATTGGAATCGTAATCACGATCCAATTCATCAGACGTACAAAATTCTAAAAGCACACACACACATATATTTATATATATATATATATATATATATATATATATATATATATATATATATATATTGTGTCTATTTAGGCACCATCTTTTCATTCATACACGTTTCATTAAATAATATAGACAAGTGTCTATTTATCACATATATATATATATATATATATATATATATATATATATATATATATATATATATGTATGTATATATAGGTAGTATGCAGAAAATAGAAAAGAACACTTTTAGGTCTGATGAATAATCCGGGGTCCCAATTAGTAAATTTTTGTTTTTATTTTTATAGAAGACAGTATATATATATAGAAGTAGATATATTTATTATAATAATATTTTTGTTTATTGTTTGCAGAAAAAAAAATGATTCATTCCGGGGCCGAAGGAATTTTATTTTTTAAACAAAAAATATTTATATATATATATATATATATATATATATATATATATATATATATATATATATCGATTTACCAGGTTGAAAATCCACGTCAGGTTATTTTATCAGTTTGCTCATCAGATAAAATCTAAAAACCTTAATAAATACTGAAATGTCTCGAACTTTCTGATTCCTCAAACCAATGTCACCTCAAGATGCATTATTTAGTCGGCATGCGCATGCCCCTGTTAACAGACCGGAAGTCATGAAGATGATGATGCCTTAATAAGCTGACGAATCGACCCTCATTCCTACCCGTGTAAGTTTAATAAGGGAACAACTTTTTATATTCATTTATTTATTTTTATTGTAGGTTTTACTTTATTTATTGTCAACCCTAGCATTAATACCGCTTTCTTCAATAAAAGCAAAAATGAAGAGAGACGCGAAATCCTTCTCATCTTGCACTGTGCTTGGAAAATGTTTGTCGGGTTGCTGCTAGCCAGAGGCACCTATTTTTTTAAACCCTTGTCCGAACAGGAAGATATTTTTTTATTGTATGATTAATCTGTTTTCCCTTTCCTTCTCTGTCCTCTTCTTTGCCTCGCCTTCTTTTTTTCTTTTTTATTGATTTATTTTAGACATTCTTCATTTCATCGTGACTTTGCGGACAAAGAAAATGATCACCTTTGCCCAAAATAAAAAATAAAAAAATGAAATAAAAATTAAAAAAAAAAGACGCAATTTCTCTCTTCTCCAAATTTTTTTAAAAGCCTTGATTTTTTTTCCCCTTTCCGTTTCTGGAATATTGGTAGTTGGAAGCTAAAAACATTCTAGACGTTTCCAAGACTCTCACGAATAAAAAATAAATAAATAAAAAGGAACAAAAAATAAATAAAAACATAAAAAAATAAAAATAAATTAAAAATAAATAAATGATGAGGACAGTCCCCTGCCCGCACGAAAGCAAAGAAGGAGAAGATGTCCCTTTTCCTAACAAAAAAGCAACAAATTTATTCTAGTTAAAGAAGAGACAAGTATTAAAAAAATATACAATATACTAAAAGGAAAAGATGAGAAATAAAAATGAAAAAAAAAACTTTTTCAATGTTTACACCTTACAAAAAAATGACTGTCTACAGAAATCTACAGTAACATACAGGTACACACACATACGTACACACACACACACATATATATATATATATATATATATATATATATATATATGTGTGTGTGTGTGTGTGTGTGTGTATGTGTGTGTGTGTGTGTAATATGTATGTGTGTGTGGAATAGAAATAATGAGAAATAAGGAACAAAACAATAAAATATTGCTGAATAAAACAAATAAGAAGACTTAAGAAAATATGAAAAATAATTTCCTTTTCCAAAGACAAATGCACAAAGTAAAAGGAAAAGCCAAAAGCATTCGACACGGGTTGTCTCAGGCCTTTTCTATTCCTTAAAGAGTTACCTCCCGTTGCTGAAAAGATGGCCGAATTTTAGTAAACATGCGGAGAACGTGACTGAAAAGAGATTGCAAAAGAAAGTTGACGGGAAATAGGAGAAAGATAAAACACTGATGCTATTTTTTTCACATCCCGTATTCCTTAATTAAACATCCTCTTTTTGGTACTGGCATTTTGGAGAGGCAATTGCGGCGACAACCATACCAAGACTTAAAATAGTTTCAATCACAATGATAAGTATCGCAGTTTTAAGACATATATATATATATATATATATATATATATATATATATATATATATATATATATATATATATATATATATATATATATATATATATATATATGGTTGTTGCAACGAGATATACATATAGCGTCATCCACAGACAAACTGTTTCGCTGCCTCACAGCTCATCAGTGTAGCTAAACGTCCGGTTGCCTCTGGCTAGGATCGAAACACGGATAACCCGTTAACAATATAATTTTTTTTAAAAATCCAGACGACACGCTTTTAACGGGTGTTAGATTTCATTGAAAAATACATCCCTACCCACTACCAAAACGTAGCAATAACTGATACATTAAAATATAGACATATTGAACACCCAGTCACCCCTATCTAGAAAAATAGCCCTGGAAACATGAATTTTGTTTTAGCTGTGTATTTAAAACCCAGTAATTTTAAAAGTTACTCCAAAATTCGCTTGAGGATGAAATGGAACTAATGTCTTTAATTTAATCACAAAATTAAATTCGGGGCTTTTAGCTTCCATTTTTGAAACATGGTTAGAACTGTGTAGCGAAAAAACAATATTTTAAATCAATTAATTTATAATATATATATATATATATATATATATATATATATATATATAGTTGTTGCAACGAGATATACATATAGCGTCATTTAGAGACAAAATGTTTCGCTGTCTCACAGCTCATCAGTGTAGCGAAACGTCCGGTCGCCTCTGGCTAGGATCGAAACCCGGATGAATTGGCGTCAGTCGGAGAATCTATCCCTAAGGCGCACGGCAGGGATGAAGATGAATTTAAGCGTATTTATTTTTAGATAAACACACTAGCGACTAAGAGAACTCGATTCCTTTTATCGTAGAGTATTGCATTAGTAACAGTAGTAGTCACTGTTTACAAACTCACACTTTCTTCCCCGAAAGCTCAACCGAAAAAAATTGTCAGGAGTATATCTATTGTCATCCACAGACAGACTGTCTTGCTGTATCAGAGCTCACCGGTGTGCCTAGACATCCGGTTGCCTTTAGCTAGGATCGAAATACATACATACATATATATATATATATATATATATATATATATATATATATATATATATGATGGCTATGTTGGCCGAAACTAGTCGAGGAATCTAAATAAAGTAATAATAAAAACGAAGGAATATTAATATCCAACCCAGTGCGTCTGAAGTTTTTAATTTTTTTAAAACTGCGATATATATATATATATATATATATATATATATATATATATATATATATATATATATATAAGGCTCAAAAGTAATATCTCATGCTTAGAATTTATTACATTGGAATTGTAATCACGACCCGATTCACAGACCTACATATTTGTTTGTCTCATGAATTGGGTCGTGATTATGATTCCAATGTAATAAATTATAACCATGAAATATTAGTGTTTGAGACTGTTATATTATATTCTTGCTCTGTCTTTGACATAGAGCTCTACCTGGATTGAGTGAAAACGTGAAGTATTAAGTATTGGAAGCCGTTGGTATAAACCAATGGCTTCTGCTATCAATTATAGGCATTTAAGAATATTTGTGGAGATTTCATAGTTTATTTTGTTCAGGTTAAGTTTCAACTGTTTTATGTATATAGCTTCAAGAATTTTTATTTTTTGTTTTTTGATTTCATGTTTAAGTATAGTTGTGTTTTCAACAAGGATTTTCCGGAACTGTGTACGCGGCCAAACATGTTTTTACTCTCGCGTGGTCATGTGTGACGTTACGAGCTGCGACGTGATTTTCGCTTCCGTGTGTCGTTTACTCGAGTTAATCGTTGCGTGGAAATTTGCAACAAAAACAGAATATCATTATCATTTCGTCCGTGTTTTGTTTGATATATTGAAAAGTAATTGTCATCTTTGATAATGGCTTATGTAAGCCGAAAGCTAAGATTGGATTTAAACGTGTATCAATATGGTGATTTCCTTTCGTCTTTCAATGATAATGTTATTGAGCTTATCAGACAATATGAAAGGAACTTACTTAAAATAAATAGACAAAACTTGTCTATATTATTTAAGGAAACATGCAATAATATATATATATATATATATATATATATATATATATATATATATATATATATATATATATATATATGTATCTATCTATCTATCTATCTATATATATATATATATATATATATATATATATATATATATAAAAGTATATAATTGGTATACACGGAATGAATTCCAATAACCAACAATTACTATTCTTAAAAGAGTGCTCAATACAAAGTAGAGCAGATATAATTATTTTTATAAAAAAAATTTATAACATAAGTATGTTATAAAATCACACACAAAAATACAAATCAACACACACTTAAAAAAAAAAAAAGTGATGGTGTTGAAAAAGAAAATAAATGGTTTTAAAAGTTCCAGATGAATTTACGATCCTAAAAGGGGAGACATTGTTACAAAAAAGAATAACAATCAAAAACACACACAGAAAGATTCAAAAGCTTGTGAATAAAATCCTACTATTACACATAGAGACTTTAAATATGTACACAAAAATAATTTTCTAACAATGTTATAAATTTATTGATAAAATAATACAAAAATTAAAAATTTCAGATTTTAAAAATCCAAATTTAACCACTTAAGTTTAAAATTATAAAATTATTGAGCAAATATAAAAATATAAATGTTTATTCAAAATATTTATTTAATGAAATTAAAACTGAAAACTCAAAAAAAACAATAAATATCTGATAAAAATATATATATTTTTTTAATCATATAAGTTTTTAAAGTTTGTGATTATATATTTGGCAAACACAAAAAAAGGACAATCAGAAATCCACAAATATATCCATATATATATATATATATACACACACACACACAAAACAAATATACACACACACTAAAAAAAAAAAAAAAAAAAAAAAATATATATATAGAACAACTCCATATACTTTACGAAAAAGGAGACACGAATAAATATACACAAACATAAACATATACGTACATACACATATCTATGATATGTACACAAACATACATCCACAATGTCATAGAATTGAGAAATCACACACAAATATATAGACAAATAAACTTTAACCACTTATTGAATTAGATAATAAAATATAAAGATAAAAAATGTTTAAAATAATATTATTTAATATATTAAAACGAAAACTCTAAAAACAATAAATATCAACAAAAATATATATATATATATACATACATAAACATACATAAAATATATAAGAAAACAGGATAAACAATCTACAAAAATATATATATATATATCCATAAATATATATACCGGCAGCAAAACAAATTACCACATATAAAAAAAAAAAAAAAATATAAAATTCATACATACATACCAAATACATATATAAACGAACAAAATATAGATACATAAAACATATTCAAACACCAACACATCAATATACATATATCTAACATACAAATATATAAAACCTAATACAAACACATATATACACACAAGATAAATACACATACACAATACAAATTGTCATACAGATTCAGATATACAGGATTATATATAGATGATGGATTATTATTGTTAAAAACTCAACTAAAACACACAGACATACATATATATACAAAATGATCTATAGGTATTTAAGGATTTAGGTCAGGACAATAGTTACTACTGTCAGACAAGTAGACGTTTTTCTAGATGAACCCTAGATCTTGCTAACAATATTTTCCAACCATATGTGAAAGTTAATTCCAACCCATTATACGTTCATCCTAATCCAACCATCCCATTCGGTTATACAAACATATACCCATATCCATTGAATTTAGAATATAACTCTTATAATAAGGAGGTTTTCAATAAAACATATATTTTTTTATATTGCACTAAAAAAATAGTGGATACAAAAATACCACTATTCAATATAAAAACCCTCAAGTTAATTGCAAACAATAATATAAGAAGATATAGAAAGGTTATTACATATATTTCAATGTTATGGTCAAAACTAAGTTAGGGCGTATATTTATTAACCTAATCAAAAACATTTCCCCAATATATAAACTAACCCACTTAGTAAAATATTTAATCCTAATAATTTAAATTAAGCTTATAGTTGTGCTGATAACCTAGAGCAGATAATTAAAAACATAACAACATAGTCTTTAACAAGTATAGGAATTCAAAAGGCTTTGACTAATCAACAGGTTATAACTGCAATAAAAAACTATAAGAATACAAAAATAACTTATGTAATTGTAGGAATCCGAATAATTGTCCACTAAAAAATAACTGTGGATAAACTTCTGTCGTCTATCTTGGTTCTATTTCAACAATTGAAAATCCAAATATAAAGAAGTTTTACATTGGTTTACTATGAAAACATTATGAACGCTATGCAATAATGCAACTTTAATCACAAAAATATAGCATGACATTATCAAGTATTTTTGGAATCTAAAAGATAAGAACAAAACACCTACGATTAAATGGAGTTTGGTTACGGTGTTCGTAATTTAACTGTCAGTTCATGTTACCTTTGATTTAATGAAAAATTTGAAATTATTTTTAAAAACTAAAATTTCAAATTTAAATCAAAGATATGAACTGACAGTAAATTATAAACACCGTTATAAATTTAACTTAGTGTAGGGTCGTATACTTTAAAATGATAATGATATGTCGCTGTATTTTTAATAGATTAGTATTTTTATTGCATAATGGTCATACTTTTGTTATAAGTGTGTATTGTTTACCAAAAATGTTATCAGTGATGGTGTAAATATATATATATTTATTTATGTGTTGGTTAGAGTATTTGCATGAGGAATGTGTAGGTTGGTATAAATGTTTTTTTTTTTTTTTTTTTACATGTGAGGGGTGTATTTGGATTTTGTATGTATGTATATATATGTGAGTGTGACGATATATGTATATATATATTATTTTGTAGTGGACAGATTATGAGAGAAAAGGTTAATAATTATTACTGTATATGTGTTGTTATTTATATGTTGTATGTAGTTAGTATATGTATGTATTTGTGTGGGTATGTGTATATTGTATGTATGTATGTAGAGATATATATATATATATAAAGACTATATATATATATATATATATATATATATATGTGTAGGTGTGTATATGGTTATATATATATATATATATATGTATATATGAAATATATTTACTAAGTGTGTTATGTATGTAGGTTAATGGAAATGTGTTGAGTATTACAGGTATGTATATGATTAAATCACGACAGTAACTTAGTTAGCCAGCATAACATTGATTGGGGAGTGACTGAGTAATGAGTTCGTTCCTCACGGATGCCTTTTCTTTTTAGCTGGTTGCAATTAACAGGGTTTTATATATGTATGTGAATGTGTGTATTTGTGTATATATATATTTTTGTGTGCATATATATATAAAATATCTGTATGTCCTATGTTTATTGAAAACCTGTGTATTTATATTTAAGTATATTTCTAAATTCAATGAATGTGTTTATATATTTTTGTTAGACTATAGGGTATATTGCTGTGTGTTGGTGTTTGAAGGTATATTTATGTATCTATATGTTAGTTCGTTTTATATGTATTTGGAAAAATTGTTGTATTTTTATGTATGCATGTATATATGGGTGGTTGTTCTAACAGGTAGTTATATTTATGGATATATATATATGTTTATTTAAAGATATATGTATGTGTGTATATATATTTATGTATGTTTGTGTATGTATATATATAGGTGTGTGTTTTTGGAACCTATATAATGATCATCTGTATATGTGTAGGTATGGACTATTTGGATATCATGACTGTTTTTATATATATAAGTATGTGTATAAAAAAGTCTATGTGTGTATATATGTGTGTGTATTTAGGTTTATATGTATATGTACGTACATATGTACTTGTTATCATAGATATGTATATGTACGTATATGTTTATGTTTATATATTTGTTCGTGTGTATTTCTGTACGTATATGTATGTATGAATATATATATATATTTTTTTTTTTTTTTTTTATGTGTGTTAATTTGTTTTTGCTGCCGTGTATATATATATATATATATATGTATATATTTGTGGATTTTTTTATCCTGTTTTTTTTGCCAAATATATAATGAAACTATTATCAACTTATATGATTAATAATATATATATATTTTATTGATATTTATTGTTTTAGAGTTTTCGTTTTAATATATTAAATAATATTATTTTAAACATTTTTATCTTTTATATATTTGTCCCTTAAGTTATAATTCAATAAGTGGTTAGCATTTATTTAAGTCTGAAATATTTACTGGTTGTGATTTCTCAATGTCTATGACATTGTGGATGTATGTTTGTGTACATATCGGTGTCTATGTGTATGTAGAGTGTATTCACATTTAACTGTGTGTGTGTATAAGTGTTAGTTTCACGTCTCCTTTTTTCGTAAAGGGCTGTGGAGTTGTTCATGTATTCCCCCACCTCTTCCTTTTTTTTTTTTTTTTTTTTTTTTTTTTTTTTGTGTGTATATTTGTGTGTGTGTGTGTGTGTGTGTATGTATCTAATTATGTCTGGATGCGTATGTATTATAACCTGATTGTGTTTTGTTGTGTCACGCGTGAGTTTAAGACCATATTCACAAACTTTAAAATAAAACGGAAAAGAAAAAAAATATATACATGTATTATCAGATGACCGGACGAATTGTAGCTTTTTGTCTTGTCAGACGTAATTTCAATGAAGAAATGAATTGAATAAACATATATATTTTTTTTTCTTTTCTCAATAATTTTGTAGTTTTTAAACTTAATAGTGATTAAATTTGGATTTTTAAAATTGCCAGTTTTTAATTTTAATATTAAATTTTATCATATAAATTTATAATTATTAGTTAGTAAAAATTATTTTTAATATTACACGTATTTAAAGATCTAAATAGCTATAATAGCAGGATTTTTGTTGTCAAGCTTTTGAATCTTTCTGTACTTCGTTTTTGATTGGTTATTCTAGCTTTTGTAACAATGCTCCCCTAGTGTAGGATCGTTAATTCATCTGAAACTTTTTAAAACCATTTATTTTCTTTTCAACACCATCACTTGATAAGACACAGAGTGTGTTGAAACAAAATGGCTATTTTTTGTAGTGATTTTATAACATACTTATGTTATAAATTTTTTATAAAAATAATTATATATATATATATATATATATATATATAAAATAATAATAATAATAAAAAAAGGCTTAAACACTAATATTCCATGGTCATAATTTATTCCATTGGAATCGTAAATACGATCCAATTCATCAGACCTACAAATTCAAAAAGAAAACAGAAAAAAACAACTCCGGAAATAAAAACAGAATTTAGAGAGAGTGTAAGTATGAGGAGGAGGGAGATTAAACCTTAACAGAGAGAATTTTAGGAGAGGTGGGTAGAAGGGGTTTAAGTAAGGGAAAAATGAATGTTGTCGGATGTCTAATGCATAAAGATACATTTCGTGGTTACATACACACACCATAGACAATCTAATGTTAGAATAAGAGGATCGTATTTACGATTCCAATGGAATAAATTATGACCATGGAATATTAGTGTTTAAGCCTTTTTATTATATCCTTACTCTGTCCTGGACAATGAGTTCTACCTGGATTCTTCCTCTTGGAATTTTTATTCTAAAAATATACATGTATGGGTATTTATATATTTTGCATATGTATGTATATTTTCCACTAATATATATATATATATATATATATATATATATATATATATATATATATATATATATATATATTTATCCAAAGTTTACAGACCTTGGTGGCGGATTCTTTCCACCAAAATAAGGACAAAAGTCTATATAAACATATATCCACAAATCCTTCATTTTTTAATTATTACGTTAAACGTTTACGGTAGACGCTCTTAAATATACAATCCAAGATGCAATCTAAAAATACTTTTACAAAATTTTGGTGCCAGTTCCTGGCACAAAAATAATGTAAAATGTCCATATAAAAATATACCTAAAAGGCCCTCGTTGTAGCCCAATACAGCAACTCTTAACAAATGTTCAAAATGTCTTCCGTTTTCTTCTACACACGCATTCACCCGTCGGATCATTGACTGGCGGACCCTTCCAGATACTCCCACACGGTGTCAAATGGTTTCGCAGACCCCCGTGACATGTTGATGAATCGTCTCTGCATTATTAATGTCTGTTGAATAATTCAATTGTTTTAGGTGGCCCCACAGATTGAGGTCGGGGAAACATGCAGGCCATGGAACCCGTCCTCTCCCTACCTATTCATGTTTAATTTTAGACCTCAAGGTGCTGAAGGTCCCTCCTCGAACTACGTCACTCAGTTCAGTTCATGTGCCATGCGTGATACACACTTAGGCGATCAAGTATCTTTCGATACATATCTATTTACCCATAGATGGGAGGAGAGGATCCATATCTTTCTTTCTCAAGGGTATTAGCACGTAAGTGAATATAATGGATTTAACTGGAAAGACAGTCAGTCACTTGTGTGGCATGCTTGATACACGCTTAGACGATCATGTATCTTTCGATACATGACTGACTGATTTTCTCCGCAGTAGGTTTCCATTTCTTTCTGCGGTAGGCCAGTTTTATATCCAAGGCTATAGAACCCGGTCTGTATTGCTATTTACCCATACCTGGGGAGGGGGAGAAGAAGAGGATTCATACTTTTCCCAGAGGTATTAGCACGTAAATGAATGTAATGGATTCGACTGGAAAGTCAGTTCTGTGTCACACTTAGGCGATCAAGTATCTTTCGATACATGACTGACAAGGCAGATTTTTCCCGAAGTAGGTTGCCATTACTTTCTGCGGTAGACCAGTTGCCATCCAAATCTACTGAACCCCGTCTGTCCTGCTATTTACCCGTAGCTGGGGGGAGAAGAAGAGGATCCTTATCTTTCTCAAGGGTATTAGCACGCAAGTGAATGTAATGAATTCGACTGGAATTCGAACTCGGCTCTTCGATTCCTCAGTCTGAGATGCTATCCATTACTCCACAGTGGTGCGTCTTCGTATTAGCAGGGGTACAACCTCTAGCGGGTCTGGAAGGTGTGCTTGAAATAAAAACCTGTAAACAGCGAAAACGAAGGATTTACAGATATATGTTTATATGAACTTTGTTCTTGTTTTTTGCGGAACCCACCTCCAAAAGTTTGTAAATGTATTTTTGATAAACTATATATATATATATATATATATATATATATATATATATATATATATATATATATATATATATATAAAAAATATATACGGAAAAACAAACAAAATCCTTATATACAATTATACTGTTTTAATGTTAATATTTCATATTTCGGGCGTTTCGGTTTAAACCATCTTCAGGACATATTCCAAATAATTCATTATCTGAAAAGACAAACATCAGCGCCCGTTATCAAACACAGCGTTTTCAAAGATCAACAAAATTTTGACCATGTTTTAAACGGAGCGCTGATTTCTTTCAGTTATTTGTTTGGATAAGTCTTGTTCTTATGTACATCGTCTTTGTCATATTTTTGATAATGTTATAATTTATGAATATGTCCTGAAGATGGTTTATTAGACCGAAACGTCCGACATTGATATATTAACATTAAAACAACATAATTGTATATAAGGATTTTTGTTTGTTTTTTCCGTATATATTTTTCTTCATATATATATATATATATATATATATAGTACAAGTAATAGATCCGTTGGTATGTAATCCAGGTGGATCCTAATAATCACAAATATTAAAAGTGATCCAAAGTGAGCTCAATGTATTTATTATAACAAAATTACCTCAGCATGGGACTCTTCTACTTCGGGCAATTCTGAACCCAGCCGTCTTCAGCACTTAAGTGTTTGTCTGGAAGGAAGGGATTAGAATTTATTTTCAATATCAGTTCCCCTCTGAGAGACGCCTTGTTTATGATAAGCGTCTTGTGTTGGTGACTGGATGTGGAGGCTGAGGTATCTCATTACGAGGGAAATTGCTTGGGGTTGGATTTTATTTGGGGTTAGAGACTTTCGTTGTCTGTAACTAAATTTCTTTTACTACGATGTGGTGCTCCGTATACTAGCAACAATTGTTTTTCCTGGTATTTACAGTAAATAGTAGACCATAAGAGTTTAATGTTATGTAAAAAACTAAATCTAGCATGGAACACCCCCTGTAATTGTTGAATTAAGTAAAACTGCCCAATAGAAGGCAAAATGCAGATCCACTCGGGTAGTATACCAGGCAACCATTACCCCTAAAGAAAATTTGACAAATTATAACAATTACATCGGCATCTCTGCAGAATTTAAACGGAGAATCAATACACATAGACATTCATTCACCAATCCAAAATTAAAACACTAAACACTAAACAGACCTTTCGAAAAATTTTGGGAATTGAAGGAAAAGGGTCTCTGAATCCTCAAATAAGTTGTAAAATATTAGGTTTCGCAAACACCTCCAATAGTTTCAATGGTAGGTGCATGCTGTGTTTGGAGGAAAAATTCAGGATAATAAAATGCAAAAATCAACTTAACTATATATATATATATATATATATATTTATATTGATTTTGAGTTTTTGACCCTGGGTTTCACGCTTTTGCAATCGTTTGTCTGACGATCGCAAAAAGCGTGAAACCCAGGTCACAAACTCACATCTATCCAAAAAAATATGTTAGCTCTATCTCTGATATTGAGCGCTTTCTAATAAGTACCGCGCATATAATATATGAATAATTATATATATATATATATATATATATATATACTTTTCACACACACATACTTATATATATATATATATATATACTTTTCACACACGCACGCACGCACACACACACATACATATATATATATTTAAATTTGTATTAAATGACGATGATAGAATGATTAATATCGGGGATATGATAAGGACAAAAGTTCATTAAACTTTTGTGCGCAAATACTAGATTGGCAGCTAGGTCTCTTAATTTTACTTTTGAAATTGCTATATGTAATTGTTATATTTAACAGCCCCCCCGACCACCACGAGGATTATATGTGGCACAAGGTCAAGTTTAAATTGTGTCATCCGAGCCCGTAGGCTCGACCAAAAGAATCCCCGTAGAACCCGCATAAACGGGTTCGGGTCTGTCTACTTTCGGCACAGACTCGTTCGGGCTCCTCTCTGCCCAAGAACTGCGAACAGTCACAGCTTCGATAGAACAGTCCTTTATCACCGTTGCTATATCGAACTATAAGTTCTACGCTAAAAATTTCTTCTGCCGTGCTTCTCTCGTCAGGCTTTTCTGTAAACTACGATCTTTGAAAATGCAATTCCAACCGTCATATTCTGTCTATGGCACCTGTTTTCTTATTGTTCTCTCACGAACTCCTTGCATCCTCGTAGCTTTTATAGACTTGGATGGAGTGAAATAAATAAATAAATGTATGGCTAGTAAACGTCGGTAATCGAATATAAAGGGAAAATAAAATCTTGTATATAACGAATTTCGCAACCAGGAAGAACTTCAGCGTTAAAAGGTACCTCTCGTTCTCCATATATATATAGAGAGAGAGAGAGGAATATATATATATGACTTCTCTATCTAAATATTTTTGGCATTTGAAGGAAATAAATAGGATACCTAAAGTAAAATGGAAGATTATAAACAGGACTAGAACTTGTAAAACTTGGGATGACCCATGCCCTTTGTGCCTCCATGAGAAACTGCACATTATTAAGTTTCTAAATAATAAAAATCTATTAAACAATAGACATGAATTAACGTTTTTTGCCGACATCATCAAATTTTTGCATTGAATAATTAGCTTAAAAACAAACATGAAATAATTTTTATAATCCATTTCCCTAATAAATAGTTTAAATACCCCACAAAAAAAACATAACCCATTATGAAGTCGTCAAAAACAAATGTTACTGCAGTTTTTTATATACACAAAACCCTTTTAGAAAGAAATAAAATAAAAAAATAAATAAATCTCCATAGACACGTAAACCAGACTAGGCGAAATCATCTTCCGTTTTAAATTTAGACACCCCAACCTTACCCTGACTTGACATCTAACTATATAATGATACAAATTATTAACACCCGACACCCCCCTCCTATTTAAACAATCGCTCTGGCTGTTACCATGGACATTTTGATTTCAATAATGAATAAAAACAAGTAAATTTCAGAAATAAGTTATTCCAAGAAAAATTTCGCTTGAAGATGGATCTGAGCTTACTTTAATTCAAATAATTATATTGTAGTTTTCGGCTCTTGTTTTGAAACATGAGACCTCTTATGTAGCGTATTGGAATCATATATATATATATATATATATATATATATATTATAAAATGGACAAATCCGAGAATTATTTTAAGAAAGCTTTCATATTTATACGTTCTTTTTACAGATACAAATGTCCGAGAAATTGTCACAGAAAATATGTGTCCTCCGATAGGAATCGAACCTGTACCCTATACGGAACCGTCATATAGCCTGACGTGCTTTTACCGATTTAGCCACAGAGGAGCGCTTCGGTGAGCAAGGTCGAATTTACTGTTTTTAAACTACAATTCTACATGATTTTCTATCGTACATTCATATCTGCTCGATTATGAAATGGACAAAGTCCGACAATTATTTTAAGACATTTTTTATATTTAGAGGTTCTTTTTATAGATACAAATATTTAAGTAAATGCTCCGTCGAAGGACACATATTTTCTATAAACATTTTTCGGACATTCAGGCTGGTAAATGTTGTTAATACTGTTTATAATAAACAGAACATTTACTTGAATATTTGTATCTATAAAAAGAACGTATAAACTTAAAAAATGTCTTAAACACACACACACACACACACACACACACATATATATATATATATTTGAACTTTTGGATTATTTACCTAACGAGTTCTTTCCTATTTTCTATATATTTTCACACACACACACACACAGATATATATATATATATATATATATATATATATATGTGTGTATGTATGTGTGTGTGTGTGTGTGTGTGTGTGTGTGTGTGTGTGTGTGTGTGTGTGTGTGTGTGTGTGTGTGAAAATATATAGAAAATAGGAAAAAGAACTCGTTAGGTAAATAATCCAAAGTTCTTTAGTATTTTTGTTATTATTTTTAAAAATAGTATCGATACAAAAGTAGAGCATAAATATAATTATTTATTTTAAAATATGATTCCAACACGCTACATAAGAGTTCTCATGTTTCAAAACAAGAGCCGAAAACTTCAATATAATTATTTGAATTAAATTGAATTAAAGTACTAAGCTCTGTTCCATCTTCAAGCGAACTTTTTTGGGAATAACTTATTTCTGAAATTTACGCGTTTTATAAGTGATTCATTATTGAAATAAAATTTCTATGGTAACGGCTAGAGCAATTGTTTAAAGAAAAGGCGTAATATATATATATATATATATATATATATATATATATATATATATATATATATATATATATCTCTCTGGCCATTTTTATTTCAATAATTTATCATATCATTGACTAGTTTGAAAAATCCTTGTGAATTTTATTTTAGTTTCCAAGGTGAAAAATGATCATTAACCTAGTTTAATCTTAATTTTCTATTATATATATATATATATATATATATATATATATATATATATATATATATATATGAGATAACGATATATATAATTTTATTTCAAAACAGAATTGGGGAAATTTTATGACAAAGTGGAAAAAAATTTACTTTTGACGCGTTTCGTTCTTCGGACTTTCAACAGACTAATTTTGTTATGTTGGTCGGACCACATGCGCATGGCTGAAGGATGCTGGGAATTTAAAAAAAAATTCAACTGAATTCATTTAAAGTCTTTTTCTTTTTCTTTCCATCACTTTTACAAATAGGTATTCCACACTGTGATATTAGAAGATCTGCCAAGAATGGTGAAATGTTAGAGACAGGGCTCAAATTTACTGTAGATGACCTTGCGATTAAGGCACTCTCTAGATATTTACGTAGTATTGTATTATTTTCTCTTTTGATCAGAGTAGAATCTTTTATGCCAATATTGTGGTCAGTCTTTTTACAGTTGATGCTTTTGATGTATTATTTTTTTTAAATGTCACTTTGGTGTTCATATATAGTTTATTTAGATTCCTTGAAGTTTCTCTTATGATTTTTTTTTTTTTTTTTTTTTTTTTGACAAATATTACAGGCGATGGTGTAAACTCTACCTTCAGGCTTCAGTTTATTGTTTTGTTTCGTACTAAGATTTTTATTGTTTTGGATGTAGTAGTAACTACTTTTATGTTAAGTTTAGATAGATTCTTTTCGATTGTAAATGTGATAGAATTAGTAGGCAGGATAATATATTTTTGGATTCATTCGTTTCTTAGGAGAGTCCGTTTTTTTGGGGGGTTTTTTTGGAATATTTTGTGGGCCTTTTGTTTCGAATTGAATATAAAATAATTTGGGTACTGGAGAAGTTTGAATGTGTTATCAATGTGTTTCTCTTCTTCGTGTAAATAATCCAAGTTGTATATTTTTTAGAGTTCTTAGGTAGAATCCGATGATTATGCTGGATTTCATTTTATTGTTATGATGAGAATATGAATTTATTAGGTCATTTTTGTTGGTTGTTTTCCGGTGGATACTGAGTTTTAAATTGTTGTTAAATACAGTGTAGCTTGATGTCCCGGAAAGGGGAGGAAATGTCTTCTTCCATTTCTTATCTAAATTCTATTGTGAGTTTCACTTTGGGGCGATCAACTTGGTAAACGAATTTTTTGTTTGTAACAATCAATAATGTATGTGTGTTCTGGGGTGATATTCTCTGAGTCTGACGATGTGGATGACTATATATATAAGAAATATAGTATATTAAAAATTAAAACTAAAAATATTTTAAGTCGTAGTTGAATAAAAAGTATTCTTAACTAAACAACCCCCCAAAAAATCTTTAAATATACGAAGAAAAAATGCCGTAAGAATTTTAGCCGTTAACAATATAATTTTTTAAAAAATCCAGACGACACGCTTTTAACGTGTGTTAGATTTCATTGAAAAATACACCCCTACCCACTACCAAAACGTAGCAATAACTGATACATTAAAATATAAGCATATTGAACACCCAGTTACCCCTATCTAGAAAAATAGATTTATCTGTAACCCTGGAAACATGAATTTTGTTTTAGCTGTGTCTTTAAAACCCAGTAATTTTAAAAGTTACTCCAAAATTCGCTTGAGGATGAAATGGAACTAATGTCTTTAATTTAATCACAAAATTAAATTCGGGGCTTTTAGCTTCCATTTTTGAAACATGGTTAGTAATGTGTAGCGAAAAAAAAACATATTTTAAATCAATTAATTTATAATATATATATATAGTTGTTGCAACGAGATAAACATATAGCGTCATTCACAGACAAAATGTTTCGCTGTCTCACAGCTCATCAGTGTAGCTAAACGTCCGGTCGCCTCTGGGATCGAAACCCGGATGAATTGGCGTCAGTCGGAGAATCTATCCCTAAGGCGCACGGCAGGGATGAAGATGAATTTAAGCGTATTTATTTTTAGATAAACACACTAGCGACTAAGAGAACTCGATTCCTTTTATCGTAGTAACAGTAGTAGTCCCTGTTTACAAACTCACGAAAGCATATCTATTGTCATCCACAGACGGACTGTCTAGCTGTATCAGAGCTCACCGGTTACCTTTAGCTAGAATCGAAATGCATATATATATATATATATATATATATATATATATATATATTTACATTAGTCGGACTATTGTCCTCATCTTTGTCGCCATATTTGTCACAACGTTCCGGCCGTTGTACGCTCCGGCCTTCTTCAGGTGGTAGGAATTTCGAACTGAACCCTTTATTTCGATCACTGGGGTAGACTGTTCTAGTTCCACGTGCCATGTTTTGATGGATGTCAGTTTTCAGTTATCTCCGGCTAATTTTCCCTCTGAAAGTTCTCCACTGCCTTAACCAGGAATTGAACTCACCTTCTTTGGGTCTGTCACTGGATCTAACCAACGCCTTTATCCACTGTGCCTTGAGGACATCTGGGGATGAACTTCTGAGTATTATAAACCTAATGTTTTCAGCATCATTTTTACCAGTGCTCATATTGCAATTTTTGTTGTTATCATTGCATGTCTTTACCAGAGTTCATATTGCAACTTTGTTATCATTGCATTTCTCTGGCACTCCTTATTACTGGTTCCCTATATTGTATTTATTTCTATGCTTGGTCGGCTCAGGAGATTTTTTGTGGCCTAGCATATGTGCTGATTCTTAAGTTTACGAATTTTCCAATGGTGTTCCCTATCTATGATTTCAACATGATCCCACAGGGGCGGTGATCTCCTTCTCTCCATATGTGGTCAGCCACGCCTGATTTTTTTTCTACTTCCCCTCTCGTTACAGCTTTCTGGTGTTCTTGAAGCCTTACCTTGAGGGGGCGACCTGTTTCTCCTTTATATTCCTTTCCGCAGCTGCACGGCATAGCCTACACACAGTCTTTAGTCATGTTCCTCTTTGTGGGGGCACTCACTTGTGAGAGATACCTGCGAAGTGTTGTCATGCTTTTGAAGGTTGTCCTGATGTTATATGGACCGCAGATCCTTTGTATTTTCTCTGATAACCCCTTCACATAAGGCATGCTCATATCTCCCAGACGCTCGAGGAGTTCTTCAACAGAATTACCAATGAAGAAGACCAGAGAAGGATCCAAAATGACTTGGATAAATCCTTCAGACATGAATTTGATGTAGTCAAGGCTCACCAAGTGCAAAAATTAAATAGATTGAAAGATCAGAAGGTGACGCACAAGGTCCATCACCCACCAGTGAAAGCAGTAGTCAACATCAGCCAATATCAGCTGAGTGCCTCTGAGGAGTCAGTGTTGAATAAGGGTCTCAACTTCGCCACAACCATCAGGCGGGTGCCATACTTAGACATCATTGCCAGAGTAGAGGAGGTGGCCTTGAACATCCCTCAGGCTCAGGCGGATGAAATGAGATGGAAAGTGAGACAGGCCTTGGAGAGAGCCAAGCTGCCCAGGTCTAACATAACAAAACAGGAGAGACTGGCGATTGAATCCCTACAGAGGAACGAAAACATCATCATACTACCGGCTGACAAAGGTAATGCGACTCTAGTGATGGACAAATCGGAGTACACAAGAAAGCTGGAAGACCTCATTAGCAATGGTAGCTACAGCATAGTGAAGAAAGATCCTACTATGAAAACGGAACGCAAACTGTCACAGATCCTCATCAAGAACAAGGATCATTTCGCACCCAAGACGTATAGGCAGTTATCGCAGCGTTACACCAAGCTACCTCACATATACGGTCTCCCTAAGATTCACAAAGACGGTATTCCACTCCGGCCGATTGTTTGTTGCCAAGGCTCTGTGTGCCATCCTCTGAGTCGCTTCCTTGTAGATATAATTGACCCATTGATCGGAAAGTCTCCTTCATATGTCCGAAATTCCGCCCACTTCGTGGAAATAATCAAAGATGTTCCCATCCTATCCAACCAGATGGTGAGCTTGGACGTGGTGAGTCTGTTCACCAAGGTACCCACTGAGGAGGCACTCTCAGTAGTCAGAGATAGATTGACCTCTGACTCTTCCCTAGAGGAGCGGACCGGCATTCCAATAGATAATCTGATGGAGATGTTGACTTTCTGTACACAAACAACATACTTCGGAATGGGATCTCACATATATCGACAGGATGAGGGCTTAGCAATGGGCTCGCCATTATCACCAGCAATGGCGAATATATACATGGAATACTTTGAAGAAATGGCATTAGAGTCTATATCGCTAAAGTCAACTATATGGTTACGGTACGGTACTCTGGCCACATCAGGAAGATGCCCAGGTTCTACTGGACCATGTGAACTCAATAAGACCTTCGATACAGTTCACAATGGAGAAAGAGAGTAACAACTCACTCCCATTCCTGGATGTACTAATATCTCGAACAGAGCATGGGTTCAAGACATCCGTATACCGTAAACCAACATTCACCGGACAGTACCTCAATTTCGACTCTCACCATCCATACAGCGTAAAGAAAGGGATCGTCCGATGCTTACAACACCGAGCAAAAGTCATAAGTGGCGATCCAGAGACGTTAGATAAGGAATTGGTCAGTATAAGTAGTACCCTACAACGTAACAACTACCCTGGGTACATGGCAGCAGCCCCCAAAAACTGGGATAGGCGGGTACAAGAGGAGGAGGAGGAGGACAACAACACTCAGAAAACAGTCTGCCTTGCCTTATGTGAAGGGGTTATCAGAGAAAATACAAAGGATCTGCGGTCCATATAACATCAGGACAACCTTCAAAAGCATGACAACACTTTGCAGGTATCTCTCACAAGTGAGAGCCCCCACAAAGAGGAACATGACTAAAGACTGTAGGCTATCCCGTGCAGCTGCGGAAAGGAATATAAAGGAGAGACAGGCCGCCCCCTCAAGGTAAGGCTTCAAGAACACCAGAAAGCTGTAACGAGAGGGGAAGTAGAAAAATCAGGCGTGGCTGACCACATATGGAGAGAGAAGGGAGATCACCGCCCCCTGTGGGATCATGTTGAAATCATAGATAGGGAACACCATTGGAAAATTCGTAAACTTAAGGAATCAGCACATATGCTAGGCCACAAAAATCTCCTGAGCCGACCAAGCATAGAAATAAATACAATATGGGAACCAGTAATAAGGAGTGCCAGAGAAATGCAATGATAACAAAGTTACAATATGAATTCTGGTAAAGACATGCAATGATAACAACAAAAATTGCAATATGAGCACTGGTAAAAATGATGCTGAAAACATTAGGTTTATAATACTCAGAAGTTCATCCCCAGATGTCCTCAAGGCACAGTGGATAAAGGCGTTGGTTAGATCCAGTGACAGACCCAAAGAAGGTGAGTTCAATTCCTGGTTAAGGCAGTGGAGAACTTTCAGAGGGAAAATTAGCCGGAGATAACTGAAAACTGACATCCATCAAAACATGGCACGTGGAACTAGAACAGTCTACCCCAGTGATCGAAATAAAGGGTTCAGTTCGAAATTCCTACCACCTGAAGAAGACCGGAGCGCACAACGTTGTGACAAATGTGGCGACAAATATGGCGACAAAGATGTGGACAATAGTCCGACTAATGTAAATACTGCACATAATACCTCATCTCAGAAATATAGATATATATATATATATAATATATATATATATATATATATATATATATATATATATATATATATATATATATATGGCCATCGACGAAATAGTCGACGAATCTAAAGTAATAATAAAAACGAAGGAATATTAATATACAACCTGAAAATTTTAATTTTTAATATTTTTATTGTTCAATATATATATATATATATATATATATATATAATTATATATATTCAAATATGGATATATATATATATATATATATATATATATATATATATATATATATATATATATATATGCAATTTTCATATATATATATATATATATTATTTATATATTATATGCGCGGTATTTATTGGAAAGCGCTGAATATCATTGATAGAGCTAAGATGTTTAGTTTAATGTTTGTCTGACGATCGCAAATAGCTTGAAATCCATTGTCATAAACTTACATCAATCCAACTATATATATATATACACACACACATACACATATAGAGAGAGAGAGAAAGAGAGAGTGAAAGAGACCATTTTTTTTCCTTGAGAATTCTTGTGACCAAAACTTCTTCACAAGTATAGGTTGGTGTAATTGGGACGAGACACAAGACCATATTCAAATATACATATATATATATATATATATATATATATATATATATATATATATATATCAACCAAACCCTACTCTAAAATCCATCCTCTCAGGCTCGCCTTGCTTTTCTGTCTTCAAGCTCTCATGTGTGTATCAAATTTTCTAAGTTCTCTTTCCTCATTATCTACAGTATTTCAACTGTCTAAGAATAAGTGCTCTTTTTTTTTGTTACCATTTTCTATAGAACTTCATCATTGTTCGACAATGTTGTCCTCAGTTTCCTTCTGAAGAATCACAAAAGTTTTGTTTCTTCATGTCTCTTTTTCGTCTCTGTGGAGATTGTCCAGCATTTACTGCCATCTTGGACGACTGATATTGCATAACAGTTCAGTTGTTTTTCTTTGTTTCTGTTGCTTCAAGAAGATAATTCAGCATTCACTGCCATCTTGGAGGACTGACATTGCATAACAGTATAGTACTCTTTTCTTTGTTTCTATTGTTTCGAGTCTCTTAACCAGTGAGAAGATTATCTAGCATTCTCTGCCATATACGAGAACTGATATTACGTAACAGTTCAGTACTGGTTATTCAACGATGTTTCTTCATGTTTCTTAATACTTTGCTTAGCTTTTGGAAGGATCCTTTTACTATCACAATGCACCTTCAGATTTCAATGTCGCAATTCTCGTCAAATGTTAAAACCCTTCTCAGGTGCTAAAACTTGTGGCACTTGTTTAATTTCGGTGTCATTTGCGTATTGGGCTGCCCCTTTTTCTGGCAAACATGCATTATGTCCTGTGTTAAATAAATTCACTAAACAAACACTGATCATTTTGGTTGATTTAAAAACAGGACTAATATAAACGGTTGAAAGCATAAAGGCGTTCGGCTAGGCGATGTATAGGGTGGTCCGAAACTCTTGTCACCCCTATCTCTCTCTCTCTCTCTCTCTCTCTCTCTCTTCCAAACTGTAAGAGTTCGTGTCAGCGATCTGAAATAGAAAATTGTATTGTGTAGTAGTGACAAGACTTTCGGACCACCCTGTATCTAACGTCAAATGATTTAAAAGGGAAAATGCAAAGCATCAGTGCGACCTCCTCTAAATATACCCATCATCATGATTTATTCAGTTAGCGCATTTTGCCCTGCCGGTCTGGTCACCCCCTCCCCTCCATCTCACAATTGTGGTTCATGGTGACACTCAAATGCAAAATAGTGTAATTGCTTGCCGGTTCCTTTTGCACTGAGGATGCTGAGGTTAACCCGTTCCTCCTCTCAAAGGTGGATTTGTTTTTTTAACCTCTTTCTTGACTTTACCTGAAGAGGCAGGACCTGCAATACAACAGGTGGTTTTAATTCAGACTTTCCTTCTTCTAGATTGGTTGCCACCCAACGCTGTAGAACACAGTCTGTCCTGCAATTTTAGCCATAGATAGGAAAAAGAGAAGTGATAGATCGTTCCTAAAGGTTTTAACACGTAAGTGAAGGTAATGAACTCGAATGGAATTCGAACTCCATTCCTCGATGGAGGCACGGTGGAGTCATGGATATCGGCTCGGATTGAGGAATCGGAGAGTCGAGTTCGAATTCCAGTCGGATCCGTTACGTGCTAATATATATATATTCCTTCTCCTACACTATAGGACCCAGTCTTTCCTGCAATTTTAGCCATAGATGGAAGGAAGAGAAGATATGGATCTTGCCCAAAATTCTGGAAAGGTGGAGCTATAAAGCTGCTTGAAAAATAACGACATATTGTGGGATAAAATGTCTCATATGTGTTCTTTTTAAATCACGGTAAACGGTTTTTCTAATTCAGTACACGCCAATCGTATGAGCAGAATTTTCTCGTCCCATCGCCAGTCGTATAAGCTTGTTTTCATCATTATTTAGCGCATTTTTCACCGCCTCTCTGGTCACCACTCCCCCTATCTTAATTGTTGTTCATGGTGATATTCAAGTGCAGAATAGTCCAATGGCTTGCCGGTTCCTTTTGCGTCGGGGCTGTTGAACTTGTCCCGTCCCGCATCTCAGAATTTGCTTCGCCCACTGTTAAAGCCGTTGACCTCTGAGGCGTAGCTTCTACGCGCCAGGCTGGTGACTGGCCGATGACCGCTTGGCACCGGTCGGTCGTGGAGAGGCGTTCCTCTTCACCGGTCGGATCAGAAACACTTCCAACTACCGTCACAGTTTAGCCGCCAATCGATGTCGTTGACCGGGGTGTATTCCCATGCCACTTCTTGTAGCCATATGTGAGGGTTGGATGCAGGCCGTGAACCACTACATTTCCACACCCCAGTTCACCCGAGTAAAGCAGGATCGACCGCTTCACTGCAAATGTACCTCTCCTGTCGTTACATCCCATACACTCCTCTAAACACAATTCATCAACTGGAAATCATCAACAAAATGTAAATAAAGATTACAATTACCACCTTTTATTTTTTTTTAGAGTGATGTTGAAACTGTACAAGGCCCGGGAGCCACTCGAAGTAGAAAAACCGTAAGCATCATATTGTTCAACCGACCTTTTAACGTTAATGTCTAAACTAATATCGGAAATATTTTCCTAAAATCATTCTCCACTGCTAAAAAATATTTTTAACAAAAATAATGTTAAAATCAGCTATAACTTCACAAATAATATCGATAAATCTATATCCCAACATAACAACATTATATTAAATAAACACATTTCCAACAAAGACAACGTAATTTTTACCAAAAGGCAGTACGGTGGAGTAATGGATAGCGCGTCTGATTGAGGACTCAGAGAGCCGAGTTCGAACTCCAGTCAAATCCATTACATTCACTTTTCTTCTCCCAAGTAAATAGACCAGGTTCTATAGCCTTGTGTGGCAACTATTGCAGAAAGAAATGGTAACCTACTTCGGGAAAAAATCTGCCTCGTCAGTCATGTATCAAAAGATACATGATCGCCTAAGCATGTATCACGTATGGCACATAACTGACGATATTTAGTCACCCCCCCCACGAGGATGTCATGTGGCACAAGGACTTTTTAACGTGGGCATTCCCGAGCCATTAGGCCCGGCCAAAAAATAGCCCATTCGAACCCGTATAAACGGGTTCAGGGCCGGTTTAACCTCCCCGAAGGAGACTCCGCCCTTCGACATAGCCTCCTTCGGGTTCCTCCCGCCCGTAGGAAGGGAGTTGAACCGAACAGTCGCACCAGAAAGTGAGCGAGCGATGTCGCTATGGCACATAACTGACTGATACATACATACGTACATATATAAACCCTTCGATACACGTGCCTACATCCACACATTTATTAGAGCCCTTTTTATTTTTCATATTTGTATATAGATGCATACATGTCCATCGATGTATATTTGAATCTATACAAACACACGCACACACACACATATATGCATATACATATCATAGAGACATTTTTTTATATGTTCATACTTACCAGTATATATACCTGTATAGAGTTATATATGTACAGGGTGCGATGGATAAATTGTTTATATTTTATATTTTTAATTTCGCACAGTATAGTAGAGTCAGTTGGGCACCGTCTGTCAGAAAAAGAACACCAAACGCAATTCACTCCGCCAGAAATTTGGAAACGGCATGCTGTACTGCTTGGCATTCGCACCGGAAGCTCCAATACGAACATTTCGTATTTGGGTGTCAATCTGAAAACAGTGCAGAGGCTTCAGAAAGAGTTGGATGATATATCCAATCAATACCATGGTGTTTGGAGTGATTACTAATGATGACGGCGTTATTCCACCATTCATCTTCTCACAGGGTCTGAGACTCAACATGGACGGCTACATCAAGTGCCTTGAGGAGATTGTGCTGCCCTGGGTTAAAAGAGTGACTGCTGGAAGGGTGACTGGCAACAGGACTCTGCACCATGCCTCACAAGAAGCAGAATCTACTCACGGCTGTCAGACAATTTCTGTGACCACATTACCTAGCCACCTAACTCACCAGACTGCAAACCTTTTGATTACTACGAGTAACGAGCAGTTAGACGAGATTATTCCAGCATTCACTAACTTAAACACGGAGACCGTCCAGAAGAGTGTCAGGAGATTCTGAAGTCTTTTGGAGGCCTTGGTTAAAGCCAATGGCAATTTTATTGAATAAATGTATGTTTAGTATGTCAAGATATTTTTGTTTAATTTTTTTAATATATCTGTTAAATTGAGACGAAAATTTATCCCTCGCACTCTGTATATGAATTTGTATGTACGTCGACCTCATCTGGATTTTGATAAAAATCCTTCCATCACATAATATTAAAGATTGAGTTAAAATTTATTGTGTAAAATAAATGGATTTTTATCATTATAAATATTTATTCGAAGAGTAATATACATATATATATATATATATATATATATATATATATATATATATATATATATATATATATATAATATATATATATGAAAAAATAGGAAGGAAAGGACTCGTTAGGTAAATAATCCAAAGTTCTTTAGTATTTTGTTATTATTTTTAAAAATAGTGCTCGTTATAAAAGTAGAGCATAAATATAATTATTTATTAAAAAAATATATAATTATTTATTTAAAAATATAATTATTTATTTAAAAATATCTTCCGTTTAAATTTAGACATCCCAACCTTACCCTGACTTGACATCTATGAATGTAACTCGAAACTGATACAAATTATAAACACTCAACACCACTTCCTATTTAAAAAATCGCCCTGGCTGTTACCATGGAAATTTTGATGTCAATAATGAATATGCTATTAAAACACGTAAATTTCAGAAATAAGTTATTCAAAAAAAAAAATTCGCTTGAAGATGGAACAGAGCTTACTTTAATTCAATTTAATTCAAATGATTATATTGAAGTTTTCGGCT